>CAUYON010152447.1:0-58642 GCA_963573935.1 Arctocebus calabarensis | reverse complement strand
TAGCCTTGTACCTGGGGCCAAGAATGCACTTGACCACTTCTATAATTGAATCTTTCCACATTCATATCCCATTTCATCCTTCTCTTATAGATTTATCCTTAAGAGCCTTCTGTCAAGAAATCACATTTCACCTAAGTCTCCATTGCAAACTCTGCTCCCAGGTAACCTGACTCAAGACAGCTATTGTCAAGGAAGAGCTTTTTCATCTAAGAAGCATCTAATTTTTTTTTTTTGTAGAGACAGAATCTCACTTTCTCACCCCTCAGTAGAGTACCATGGCGTCACATAGCTCACAGCAACCTCCAACTCCTGGGTTTAGGCCATTCTCTTGCCTCACCCTCCTGAGTAGCTGGGATGACAGGCACCTGCCACAATGCCCGGCTATTTTTCTGTTTTGCAGTTCAGCCGAGGCTGGGCTTGAACCTCCTCCTTTAGTATATGGGGCTTGTGCCCTACTCGATGAGCCACAGGCACTGTCCCAAAAGCATGTAATCTTAATGCTTTTTCATTTTTCTCTACATGTGTGACACAACTCAACCATGATTAATTATATTAAATGATAATTGTTTCCACTACAAGTTGGAAAACTTTCAAAATAGCCAATGTCATGATAACCATACTTGTACAACATAAAATCACACAAATAAGAAAAAGAACAAAGAACACACACACACAAATAGCCGGTGCCATTCAAAGACAAACAATTGTCTGGGTCAATACTGGGATCCTTCTCCTAGAAGTAGGCAGTATAGGCCGGTCCAGAGATCACTGGGCTGGGTGCTGTCCAGGGACCTCAGGCCTGAACTGGGAGGTGGTACGAGATTAACTTTCAAACCTAACATTCAATGATTCCATGGACTGAGCTTATTAATAAAACTTTCACATGTCCTTTATATTTTCAAAAGAAATAGTATTGTCTCATTAAGAATAAGATGGCATAGATTGGTTTCCTGGGTTCAAACCCCAACTCTGACATTTATGTGTAGTATAACCTTGGGCATGTTTCTTTACCACTCTGGGCCTTAGTTTCCTTGTCTGAAAAATGGAAGTAGTAATAGTACTAACGCAAATGTTTGTTGGGAGGATTAAATGAGTTGCTGGCATATAAAATGCTTAGGACAATACTTGTCTAATAAATGCTATTGTGCTTAAGAAGTACTATTTTGTTTTTCATTTTTCTATGTATGTGTGACACAACTCACCCATGCTTAATTATATTAAATGATAAATGTCTCCACCACAAGTCAGACAGAGTAATGGGAACAGTGATTTCCTCCTCCTCTCATTGTGTTGTACTCTCCTTGAGAGGAAGGAATTCCGATTTTCCCCCATTTACAGCTTTCACATCTATAAGCAAATAGGTTCGAAGTCTGTCACTAGATTCCCTTCTTTTGCCAACATGAAATCTGCTGCCATATTCTATGATTTCCCCCCTACATATAATTTATTCCTTTCTTCCTTTCCTACTGCTAACACAACAACCCTGGTTCATATCATATCTATTTTAGCACTACAGCATCTGGGAATCCTTTTGCAAACTTACATGACCCCCAACAAAAACCAAATAATTATAAAACCCTGGTTTTATCATACCATGCCCTTACTCAACATTTTCCCAATGTTCCCAAATACAAACTTCCACTCCAAGTACTCTGTTCATTTCGGGCTTTCAATCTATGCCTAGGCACTTTTCCATGCAAGGAGTGTTATGTACTCCCTACACAAACTTTAATTATCCTTCATGGTGTACATAAAATTTATTCTATAAAGATCTTAATCCAAATCGATTTCTCCTTTACACCTTCTATATATACATTGACTCTATAGGCACTTACTGTGCTTCCAAAACAATCAAGCACTTGCTGCCTAATTGGCTCATGTGATTATAAGCTTTCGTATCTTAAGACCTCTGTTAAAAGAGAAAGAGAAGAATGGACAATGCAGTAATACCTTGTTTCTACAAAAGTAAAGTAAAATAAGTTATCTGGGGAGGAATGGGGTGGCATGTGCCTTAGTCCTAGCTACTTAGGAGGCGAGGCAGGAGGGTCACTCAGCCCAGGAGTTGGAGACTGCAGTGAGCTGTGAATGACTGAACTGTAGCTGCGTGACAGAGCCAGAACCTCTCTTTCTCTCTCTCTCTTTCTGTCTCTCTTTTAGTTTAGAGAAGGGCGAGTGACAGGGATGCTCACTCTATCACAGTTCTTACTAGGTACTTAACTAATATCTCAAACTGACCTGAACTGAATACTAAAAGAATGAATGACCAGCAGTGACCCACATTTGCCACACAGTATCCCTTTGGTCAAAAGCAATGACTGAGTTTATGGTAATTGGTAAAGCAAGACAGGCCAGGACGTATCTCACAAAGGAATCAGGCATGATGAAGAGTAGCATGTGACCCTGCATTCATTCAGCAAATACTAAAGTCTATTAAGTCTACTAAAGTCTATTAAGTGCTCAGCATGTTGTAGGGTACAGTGGTGGACATGACAGGCAGGAAGACCAATGCTGCCACGGCATTGACATTCAGCCAGTCTCCACTCCTTACAGTACTCTTCAGGAAGTTAGTAAATACTTCTCTAGAGAGTCTCTAGGTTATTGTTCAGTTCTAAGACCCTACGTCTGACCATGTTCCAAAGGCAGTCAGCCACTGCTTACTCTGTCATGGTTCTTGTTTCCTTAAACTTTGTTTAGCTATCACGCTGCATGACAAACAGCTGGTCAGTGTGAGTGCCCGGTGAGTTGGACCTATGTGGGTTGGGCCCAGTCAATTGGCCTGGTGGGTTGGGTCTATGTGGGTTGGGCCCAAGTGGGTTGGGCCTGGTGATTTGGGCCCATGTGGGTAGGGCTTGGTGGGTTGGGTCCTTGTGGGTTGGGCCTGGTGGGTTGGACCCATATGGGTTGGGCCTGGTGGATTGGGGCCATGTGAGTTGGGCCCATGTGAGTTGGGTCTAGTGGGTTAGTCCTGGTAGGTTGGGCCTGGTGGGTTGGGTCCATGTGGGTTGGGCCCATGTGGGTTGGACCCATTTGGGTTGGGCCTGGTGGGTTGGGCCCATTTGGGTTGGGCCTGGTGTGCTGCTAAGATATCTCAGCACATGGAGCATCACTTTCTAGAGGAGAGAACAGTGCACAGAGATAGAGAAATGCATTTAAGAGAGTTAGGGGGGAAAAATGGATTTGGACAAGATGGAAGGCATGTCCTCTGAAATGGAGACCAGATGGGCCTGGAAAGCCACTGCTGAGAGGATTTGCCTCTCAGGAAAGCCGTGAAGGGGAAGCAGCAGTCACTCTACCACTTCCCTTATCTGAGCACATGGCCATTCCATTTTAAAATTGAGAAATAATGAGAAATAATAAAGGGTATAACATAAACCCTTTAAAAATGTATACTTTAGCATATTCATCTGGTGGTGCAAATGAATCACTGTAATTCCAGAACAATTCACCACCACCAGAGGGAATCCAGGCCCATTAATAGTCCTTGTCCGTTGCTCCCTCTACTTGGCAGCTGCTATTCCTCCTTCATTCCCTGTGAATTTGACCATTTTGAAAATTTCATATAAAGGAATCATATAGTTTTTGGCTTTTTGTGACTGGCCTCTTTCACTTAGCATAGTATTTTTAAGGTCATCTGTACTGTAGCACGTACCATAATGTCATTCCTTTTAATGGATGAATAACTTTTCATATTTTATTTATCCATTTTATCAATTGCTGGGCACTTATTTCTTTCTGTTTTTTTGGTTATTAAGAAAAATACTGCTAATAACATTCAAGTAAACATTTTTGTGTGAATATATGTTTTTAGTTCTGTTGGGGACATACCCACTAATGAAATTGCTGGGTCATATAACCCTATATTTAACTTTCTGAGACACTATCAAGCTATTTTCATATGTGGCTACATCATTTTTACAATACCACCAGCAATGTATCACGGCTCTAATTTCTCCATGAGATAGTATGACTGTTTATGTGCCCCCCACATTCATAGGTTTGTTGTACCTGTTGCAGCCTGTAAGAATGCGGGTAAAAATCAACTGGTAAAAATTGGGTACCAGTCAGGTAAAAATCAACTGGTAATTTATGATACCTGTGCAGGGGACCGGCTGCTCTCGAAGGCAGGTGGCCCCGTAGTAGAAGGCAGGTTGACTTTTATACATTTTTACTGCCACGTGGCAAGCAAGCTAGTACAGAAGTGGAATACTGTGGTTAGCTCAGGGTGGGGTTACAGCCTGAAAAACACAGCTTGAGTAAGTTTCTACTGTTGTTTATTCACCAGGAACTATAGCTTGAGAAACACAGCTTGAGTAGGTTTTCACTATTGTTTGTTCCCCGGGATAGGGGTTTTTTTCAGGAACTTGGGTACTTTCCGTGCCTTCTCATTCTAATGCCATTTCTTGGAAACTAAGGGGCGGAGGGTTGGGGGACTGACCTTTGGGAGCTAACAGAGCCATTTCTTGGAATCTACCTGCGGGGGGGTGGGTGGGTGAGGTTTTGGGAGCTAACAGGCTTTTACAGGTTGACACCTGAATACCTGTGTGATATTTGAAGGTGATTAGATCATGAGGCCAGAGTCCTCATGAATGGGATCTGTGCCCTTATGAAAGAGGTCCCAAGGAACTCCCTTGTCTCTTCCACCACATGAGAACAGAGGGAGATAATGACATCAATGTGAACACAAGTGCCCCCCAAACACTGGATCTGCTGGTAGACATCTCAGCTTGCAGTACTGGGAGAAGTCAAGTCCTGTCATTTATAAAATAGCTAGTCTGGGGCGGCGCCTATGGCTCAAAGGAGTAGGGCGCCGGCCCCATATGCTGGAGGTGGTGGGTTAAAACCCAGCCCCAGCCAAAAATTGCAAAAAAAAAAAATTAGCTAGACTGTGGTATTTTGTTATGGTATTCAAATGGACTAAGCTACTGTATACCTTTGATAAAAATTTTTATTCTCCATTATTTTGATTATTTCTTTCTAATGGGCAAAAAGCAGCATCTCATTGTGATGTTGATTTGCATTGGAGGAACAAAAATGATACTGTGAATTTATTCATATGATTTTGGCTATTCGTATATTCTCTGTACAGAAATGTCTATTCATATTCTTTGTCCATTTAAAATTTGTTTATTTTTCATTTTATTTTTGAGTCATCACGTAATATTATAATATTACATACATAATATATGATAGATTATAAGATAATGTTTGCATATGAGATCCCTATCAGATACATATTTTTCAAATATTTTCTCCCATTCTTTGGGTTGTCTTTTCATTTTTATGATAGACTCCTTTGACAAACAAGAGTTTATCTCTTGCATGAAGTCTACTTTATTTATCTCGTGTTTTAGGTGTTGAATCTTATGCTTATGAATATTTTAGGCATTATATCTCAGAAATTATTGTAATCCAAAGTCAGGAAGATTTATAGCTATTTTTTCTTCTAAATCAGTCTCTTTGAACTTGGCATTCCTAGGGAGAAGTATGGTGCTTAGAATATAGTAGATTCTCAAGAAAATATTGGTTAAATTAATGACTGTATTTATTGTAATGTGTGGCTGGACTGTGTGGGCATATGTGGAAGTGTATTGCTGTCTCTGTATTTCTAATTAGCATTTGGAATAACGTCAGTAGTGTAGCAAGTGCTTCACGTTTCTTTGACCCTGGATTGATGAAATCAATAAGCTTTATGAGAGTCTCATTATAAATTTGAAATTGAGGCAGAGCGGGCATTATTGGTTCCACTCACCAGATGCTAATGCTGAGAAACAGAGGTTGGATGAGGTGTCTAAGTAAGACTCACAGCCTGCGGTGGGGCTCTGCCTCCTCTTCAGGGCCTCCCCACTCGGCTCAAATGCATGGTTCCTCTTTCTTAGGTACACCTGTCCCTTGATTGCCTGGGTCTTTTCTCTTTATTCACACTTTTATTATAGTCTCTGGGACTTCAAATGTAAACCTAGTCCCGTGTGCACTGAGTTCACTGAAACTCAATAACTACTCAAACAAATAATCCCCAAAGTACTTTAAGTTCTTATTTTCGTATTCTCTTCCCTTTGCCTTTTGTCATACGTGGTATGTGGTTCATTTCTTTTCTCTTGGTGGACAAACTTAAGACTGTTTCCTGAGCTCCATCAGTATTCTGCTGCCTATTCTACAGAGCTCACCAATCAATTGCTAGATGTATCAGCAATTTTCAACACACATACCAGGAGAGGAACTTAGTTGTGCCATGAAAATTTTTAAATATCATTAATTAAATTATTTTCAAAAGAAGTTCAAGACACAACAAGTATATTCTTTATTTTACTCTATTTTTTTGATCAACATAATTTAAGCATGCCACGGAGGCTTAACTATTGGTTCAAGTGTGCAGTGAGATAAAAAAGGCTGAAAAACACTGGTCTGGATTGATCTGTAGTTATTTTAAATGCATAGTCCTTTTCTACCTTAATCGTAAGGTCCTGGAGTGCAGAGATTATCTCTTATGTGTTTTTTACATCTTTTCACAGTAGCTGACAAAATGTTATTATTCTTCAGAGATTTCTACCATTTTATTTGTTTTGTACTTCTATTCTGTTTGTCTATGTATTAACTAACATTGTTCAGTTTATCTTCTACCTGCTCCAGGAAGCCTTTGCTACACACTGCTACTTTCTCCTGAACACATGGTACACCTGGCTTGAAAAGCTCATATGTCATTTTTCCGCATTTTTCAGTATCACGGATATTTATGGTCATGCCTTATTTCCCCTACTCCTATTAAATTCTAAGATTCTTGAGAGGAGACATTATTTATGATCCAATTTTATGCTTTTATATTTCCAACAACAAAATTGGTGACTTGATGATACAAGGGTTCAAAACAAATATAAGGACTCATAAGACCAAATTTGAAATTTCATTTCTGTCATTTACTGGCTGTACAATCCTGGCAAGTCACTTTGTGTTAATGGGCCTAAGAATCTCATCTGCTCTAATCCCTAGCTCCAATAAGAGTCAGCAAATTTAGATGATAGAATGCATAAGAAGGCATAACACAAAGTTTCTTCATGATAAAGATAGTTTTTTTTGTTGCCATTCTGAAATAATGGGCAAGACTTGAGTTCATCACCCATAAGCATTTATCAGGCACAATGTAAGGGTGTATGGCACGCCTTCTGGGTGTGGGACACAACTATGACAGGGACTCTACTTAACAAATGCAGACATTGTCACCTAATTGTTTGTGCACTCACATTAACCTGACATTTTCAAAAAGCACATATTGCACTGAAAAATATAGTCTCTGCAAAGCCAGTACCAGATGCTGAAAATCAGATGATAGGTTCAGCACTCAAACACGTGCACTTTGATTTTAGCGAGTTTACTGCTCCTTGAGAGAACTCTGGGCTTAACCAGCTCTACGCCTTTGTATGTAATTCTGATGGTGAGTGTTCTGCGCGCTTTTTCATTCCGCTGTTGACCAAATAGCGCAGCTACTGAGAACAAGAACATGTCTATAAGCAATACAGTTTCCAGTTCATCACTGGTGCTCAATGAATGCTAATATTAGATACTTAAAATAGAGCAGCTCGTAGTGTAAGGAGAAAAAGCATTTAATAAAAGTTGCCATTCTCTCCCTTGTTAACACACAGACACCATTATTAAAGAATTGCTATTAAATGAGTTCACTGCCTCAAATGTTCACAGTGAAGAGAGAACACACTCTAAAACCTTGGATGGTATACTGAGCTCAGAGCCGTGCTGATCATGTTAAGGCCCCTGTTTCCATTCAGTTCTTCTTCCACATTTAAGATAAAACTAATAGGTGCCCAGAACTCTCCTAGGTTCTCTAAGGATAAAATTGCAACTGTTCTTCCATTCAGCATGTAAATGAGATTGGAGGGCCAAATTATTTTTCACTATTTTCATTTATTTTAAACCAATAAATGAGAGAGTAGACAGGGTCTGGGGTAGTGTCAGGTAGTCCCAGCTCTGCCAGCCGTGTGTGGTGAGATGACTTTCTTCTATGGTGCGGCCTTGCAGGCGTTATTTCTGTGGCCTTGGTGTCGGGTCATGAGCCCCTGTGCCTTCCTCACACACTTCTCTGTCCAGGTTTTTTATGGCATAATGAGCAAAGGGCAGATATATAATGAACAGCAGGAAATCAAGGATGCTTTCTTATAGCACCAGGAAATTAAATACATTTAGTTACTTCTAGCACAGAAAATATCTCAAACAGATAATTTATGACAGACAAATTTGATAAAACATGATGCTATATTTTATATCTCATGGTATGTTAAGAATTAAAAATACCTAGTGGTGATTTTGAAAATTCCACATCTGTCTTTGTCTCTTCAGGCTGCTATAATAAAATACCATAGACTGAGTGGCTTATATGTATAAACAACAGAAATTCACTTCTGAAAAGTTTTAAAGAATGATAAGTCCAAGGTTAAGGCCCTGGCAGATTTGGTGTCTGGGCAGGTCCTGCCTCCTCATAGACGGCAGCCTCACACGGTGGAAGGGGCAAGGGTCTCCTTTATGAAGGTACCAATCTCATTCATGAAGGCTCTATCCTTATTTCCTAGTCATCTCCCAACAGCCCCACTCGTTTATAACATCATCTTGGGAGTTAGGATTTCAGTATATAAATGGGGGGAGACGTAAGCAATTAGTCTGTTGCAAGGTCCAATCTACAATATCGAAAGAACTACTCGGGGTAACTGAAAACTCTAGTAGTGGATGTGATAGTCATTCCTTCTTTCGTAATAAAGAAATGAACTCAAATAAAGGAAAAAGGAAAAAGTAATAGTCTGTGCCCTCAATAAATTTATAATTTAGGAGAGAATATTAGTGAAAAAATACGAAAGAGAGAGAATGGCTGAGTGCTAAACTTTGAGAGATACCTAAAAAATTCAAACACAATTTTTCTTAACCTTTCTGGGTACAGAGATCTCATTGAGGTGCTAATGAAATACAAGGATAATTACATCCACTAGAAAATTGCACATAAACATTTGCACATAAGAATTTGAATATAATTTCAGGGAAACTCTTAAGTTTTTTGATGACAGTAAGGTTAAGAGGCTCATATAATAGATATTGAGGAAAAAAAAATTCAATATAAAGTATTTTCTCCAAGGTAGGCTTCATGAATAAATTTGGACTTAAATGAAGAAGAAAGAACAAAAGTATGCTCCTATGTATTTTGGTGGAATCCTAGAGGATTTACATTACTGAAATAAGAAGGTGATTTGACATGGTTTACAGTTTGGAGACAGGGATTCTGGCTGCCATCATGAATAAAGGCCGACAGTTGGTGCAGCCTGGAATGAGGTTTCATTCTGGGAAGTATTGATGCAAAGTTAGATGGATAGCAAGTTATGAACTTGAGAGCCATCCTGGCCTTGAACAGAGATTCATTATAGAATTAAAAAACCCAGAAGTTGTAAGAGGTATTAATGTTGGAGCTAATGAAATCCCAACTCTTGGCATTACAGTATCTCTGGCAGGTGGTCATTTAGTCTCTGCTTGGGCACATTAGTGGGGGAATCACAATGTGATAATCCACCTATTCCATTTTTGAATGGCTCTAATTGATTAAAATTACTTCTTCATATCAGGATTAAATTATTAAAAAAAAATTCACTTCTCCATCCCATGTGGGACATCACGATTTCGTTCTCTGGAAACACAAAATAAGGAGTATTCTTCAAGTGCTTAAAAATAGTTATCCTATCACCCTTAAACTTTCTCCTTCTCCTTAAAGGCTAAACATCTTCAGACTTCATTTTTTTCTGATGACTATGATATTTTAAGAAATTAGTTCGGCAACGTGTGTAGAGTGGAGGAGGGTAGGGAGAACGAAAGAATAAAATTGGGGATACCATTTGGAATGCTATGGCAGTAATGATGGTTAGAGAGAAGTGGAAAGAAAATGAAAAACATAATAAAGTTTTGGATGAAATAATTGACAACATTAGGTGACAAATGGCTACAGAGGTTAAGAAGATATTTGATTTAAAGATATCTGGCCTGGGATGCTCACAAAATGATTTTTATTATAGCTATCAGTTTTTAGAGATAAGTTTTGGTGTCTTTGTATTTAACTGCAATGGCAGGTAATATGGGGCCGTGATTAACAGCATGAGCTCCAACAACAGAATGAGCAGAGAGGTTTGAATTCTGAATTTATCACTTATGCTATATGACCTGAGAAAATTGTTTGACATTTTCCTGATTCAGATTTTATCATCTGTAAAACATAAATATCATGTTACCTATGAAGGTTTCAACTTGTTGTCTGATAGAGAAGCAGCCCTAAGTAACGTTATCTATTTATTAATACTCTGATGTGTTCAACTGGAGGTAAGTGAAGTCCAGGTTAAGAACTTCAGGGCAGTCTATCTGGGAAGGAAGGGATCAGGGCTTATGGTCAGATCATCATGTTAGAGTGAGGAGAAGTAGACACAGCAAATGGAATAAGATTAGAACACACAGGGACCAGAGTCAGGTCCAAGGACACAGCCCTGGAGGTTAGAGTGTGCGAATGTAGGTAACTTGCCATTTTTTTCAAGATACTTGGCAGAAAGAAGGCAGATGTAAAGAGTCACCTCTTTGCTCCAGGAACATATGCCTTATGTCTTAAAAGCCCATCTCCTTTGCACTATTTTTCTCTACCTGAGTCTGGCTGATGGGCGGATATGTATATCCTTATATACACACATTACCTATTTCTCCAGGGTAAGGTTAAGAAGGTCACCTGGTTAAAGATGTCAAACTTCAAGAAATGGGCAAACAGGCACAGAGAGGTGTTTTATGAGCAGTTGGGACCCTGCTGGAGATGGAGCTGGTGACAAGCGCAGGTCAGTTCCCAGGTGTTGGCGGGTGCTTTTGGAATGGTTGTGCTTACGGTGTCTTGACACATATCTCTCAGGGATGTGGCCTCTTCTCCTGGTGTCTACCCCAAAGAATCTCTTCCTATCCTTAGAAATTATAAAGTCATTTTCCAACAAAGTTGCTGAAGTACATGCAACTTACAACAGGGAAATGCAGATGGCTTTAATCGTGAACAAGTCAATTACCTTTCTGAGCTTGTTTCTTCATTTGTGAAATAAGAATAATAATAACACCTTTTGTAGTTGTATCATAAAGACCACATGGGATAGTGTTTGTGAAGTTTCCCTGCATGGCACATAGCACTTGAAGGTTACCAACAAATGGTCATTGAAGTGGCTGAGCACCATTACCAGAAGCGACCTCTGGTGAAGAGTCTGTCTGTTGGGTTTAATTTACTTATTTTTTAATATAATTTTTATTTAGTCCATGTACTTGTCACCTCAAAGTTTCTGGAAACCAGACAAGTGTCACCAGAGTTTTTAACTGCCCTTGGTTCCAAACACTTGTCCAGGAAAGTTGTTCCATATGTCTATTCACCTTGAGAAGCTGAGTCCGCTGCATCCAATTTCCCTGTTTACTTCCCTGTGTTAATGTTCCTTAGCACGTACAAATATCATTCTTTATCAATCCAGGTAGGTCCTAGGCTTAAACATGGATTATGAGAAATGAGCTGAATGAGCACTTTGGAGCCTGGTGAGACCATTTGTAAAGAATGGTTAAAAGTATTTTGTTTTATTCTTTTTGAGAAAAATAGCCAAGTCTAGTTCAGTTCATTTTGTGATACATGAAGGATGAAGTGTGGCTGAAGTCAAGTGATGGGACACAGACTTTACTGAGAACTCCACCCGCCAAAGTGATTCATTAGGACCTGAGTCAGCTTTCCCCCAGGGGTACACACACTCAGATGCTCAGAGGAGTGAGAGCATAGATGTGACCTCCTGGTGGGAGCCAGCATGGCGCACACTCCTCCAAGTGAGCTGAGGTGCAGTGAGGCTGTGTGAGCAGCTGAGCATCCAGTATCTGGTTCTTTCTATCTGGTTGTCTTGGAGGTTGTGCTTGTCAGGAGCTTCTCTTCCCAACAGGGAGGTTCTGGTGTTGTGGAAAATTTGTAATTTTAGATAATTAACAATAAATTGGTTTAAATGAATTTATGGTCTCCTTTCTGAATAGGAGAACTGATGAAAACCAAGAAGATAGGGAAATAGGAAAGCATTTAAAGAAAATTAATGAATTAATTATAGGAATTCTAACTTTAAAAAATCAGAGGTTATCCATTTCAAATGGAACAAATGAAAATTCAAAGTCATTCAAACATTTATTTAGTCTTTCATGCAACAAATATTTGAGCTCTTATCTGTACCGGGCACTGTGCTAGCAACAGAGGATGAAATGATGAACAAGAACCAGTCTTTGCTGAAGCAGGTGGAGTGTGTGAGCTCAGGAGCTTGAGACTAGCCTGAGCAAGATTGAAATCTCTAGCTCTACTAAAAATAGAAAAATGAGCTGGGCTTTGTGGTGGGTGCCTATAGTTTTGGCTACTCAAGAGGCTGAGGCAAGAAAATCACTTGAGCCCAAGAGTTTGAGGGCACTGTGAGCTATGGCACCATGACACTCTACACAGCATGACAGAGTGAGACTCTGTCTCAAACAACAACAGCAACAACAAATAAGATCCAATCCTTGCAAAGCCTCCAAAGACTCATTCTACCACGGATGGCAGGATTGCACATAGATGATTTCCACACAGAGTTAAGGGTGCTGTGACGGGCAGAGCACAGAGAGCCTGGAATGCTGGAGAAGAGAGGAGAGGTGGATAACAGTCTGAGAATTAGTCCCAGGGGTCCTTTGTGAGAACGTTGTACAGGAATGAGGACTGGAGTGGGGAAGAGAAGGCAGCCAGCAGAGGAGGGAGAGGAAGGGCTTTCAGACGCAGAGCACAGCCCGGGAGCTGCAGTGCACCTGCCTCAGAGAGTGAGATGTGAAGAGCTGCAGGGCATGGAGCTGGAGGAGGCGGCAGCACTGTGGTCTGTTCGCAGTTTTCCCTATAAAAGTCTTCGGGCAAAGGTAGCCTTCATGTGTGATACAAGTGGTGTTCAGAAAGTTCCTTGATACTATCATAAATCATATTGAAATCACAATACTTTTTTTTTTTTTTTAAGAGTTAATGGTGAAACCAAATAATCTAAAATCCCAAAGTTGCCTTTTCTTTCTTAGTAAAACATGTTTTACTGACTCAAGATCAATGCTTCATCTCCCAGTTTCATTACCATGAATAGTTAACAGCATCATGGATACTCAACCGTGATGGCTGTGGTGAAATATCAATACGAAGGCCTGGTGAGACAGGGATGATCAATAGCGCTTGCAACATGCAAAGGATGGCCTTCATTGGAAGTTGAAGCTCATGCTTTTGTGCCTGCTTTTGGCTCAAACTGCTGAGACATGTGGTCACTTTGGCAGCTGGGGATAAATAGAAATATAAGGCTCAAGACTGAGGCAAAGGCCTAGGTCCTTTCAGCTTCACTGAAGTCCACAGCATTGCCACGATGCCTGGGACACGATTTAGAGTCACAGTGGAAAACATCAGTTCCATAGTCACTGGGAACCGTCTCAGGGAAATACTGCACATCAGAAAGTGAAATCCATGCTTAAAAGGGGATTGACGGACGGGTGTGTGAACATCTCTGCTACAGGCAAATGGAGATGACGTAGAAAGTTGGTTGTTTTGTTGGTAACTTCAGAGATGTCTGAGATAGGGTTCTACAGTTGAGCCTTCCTCTTAGGATGGTCATTAACTTGAGAGCCGCGTGCTGTGTCTTGGTAGATTGGGGAGGTACACAAAAGAGAGGTATGATTTCCAAAAAAGCGTGAGGGTAGGGGGCCCTCAGGCCTTAAAAGTAACCAAAATGTTCTTACATATTTATTTTCACTTTAGCTTCAGATTTAAAGTACTCAAGATTCACCAGCAGTGAGGGATCTGGTGTAGAATGGCATGAGATTTGCTACTTAATTTAGATGGCTCGTATATATAGCTAAGCCTCATTATTCATGGATTCCATGTTTTCAAATTCGTCTACTCCCTGAAATTTATTTGCAACTCTAAGATCAATACTTGGGAGTGCTGTCACAGGCATTAGCAACCATGTGCAGAGTGGGGAAGAATTCAAGTCCTGGGATGTGCACACATTCCCAGCTGGGGTCACACTGGGCCACACGCTCTCTTCTTGTTTCAGCCGTCGTTCTGCAGACTAGTGCTCTTTTTGCAGACTACTTTGTGCCACATTTTTCACTTTATTTTGTGCTTTTTGCTGGTGATTTTGCTGTTTAAAATGGCCTCCAAAAGTAATGCTGAAGTTCTTTCTAGTGCTACTAATCACCACAGGGCTAAGGAAATACATGCTAGATCTATTGCATTCAGGTAGGAGAGACAGTGCAGTTGTCTGTGAGTTCCAAGTTAAAGAATTAACAATTAATTCTAAATAAGGTGTTTTTATTTGTATTTTTTAACAGTTTTTAAAATTTAATTATTTATTTTTTTAATTTATTGTTGGGGATTCCTTGAGGGTACAAGAAGCCAGGTTACATTGATTGCATTTGTTAGGTAAAGAAATAAGGTGTTTTAAAACAGAAACACAATTGATACTGGATTATATTTGGATGGTTTAATAAAAATCCAGAGGCTCATAGAAACCTAATCTTGTATTTTCCCTTGGAGTGATGGTTCAGCATTTTCTAATTCAGTGTCTGCAAAGACTTTATAGAACATAGCTAACATAAATAATGCTAATTAACTGTACAGGTACATACATGAGTATCTGTGCATATTGGGGTGCCCAAAAGATATGTATAGACATTTTAAGAGATGTTATCTGTATTACTATGTCCTTTTCAAAGTTGAATTAAATTATAGTAGCAATGTGTAGCATGACATTTGCTTAAAAGATGGTGTTAATCGAACACATGCTAGTGTCACCATGTGACAGGCATCAGTAGCAATTTTTTCTTTTAAAATATGCATGAATTTTGGCACCTTCTGTATACGCATAAGTAAGTATACAAACATACTCACAAGTACATAAATCAAATGCAAGTGAGCTCAAATATAATGTTAGCAGCTGGTGGATTTAGGTGCAAGATATATGACTACTCATTGTACTGTGCTTACGTATGTGTGTGTTTATATTAGAAAACATTTTAAAAGTTGAGCAAGAATATGATTTTATAATGTATGTAGACCCTCTAGGATAAAGAATTTCCCAGATTCACAAAAGTGCAGAAATGAATGGCTTGTGAGAGTTTAGAGATCAGTTGCTTCAGAACTTCTATTTATTAGAAAGCCAAGTTCCAGGCTCATTCCCGCACTTCAGTTCACATGTAATCTTGGGTAGGTCAGCTGCCCCTCTGGGAGTTCGTCTTCAATGAAAGAGAGATTTAGATGTCTCAGGAATCTCTTCATGCACCACTGCTCTGTCATTGTAAATGAACTTCAGACAGGTTCAAATACCAAAGTAATTTGTATGTTTGATAGAGAGTTAGTCCTAAACTTCAGTTTAGTGCTAATTATGTGATGTAAGTATGTGGCTAAGAAAAAATAAAAATGTAATAATAATTTGATAATAAAAATTAAAATGTAATAATAATAAAAACTTAAGGAAAGTAGTTCCTTTATACACAAGGCATATTTAGAAACAAACAATGCTGGGTTGTAGTACTCTGGGAGGCTGAGATAGGACAATCTCTTGAACTCAGGAGTTTGAGACCAGCCTGAGCAAGAGCAAGATTCCATCTCTACCAAAAAGAGAAAATTTAGCCAAGTGTTCGGTGAGCACCTGTACACTCAGCTACTCAGGAGGCTGAGGTGGCAGAATTGCTTGAGCCTACAAGTTTGAGGTTGCTATGAGCTAGGTTGAGGCATGGCACTCTAGCCTGGCAACAGAGCAAGACTCTAACAAACAAACAAACAAAAACATTATATTTCAATAATATAATGTTATTTATTATGTGTTATAATGTTATAACACCTTTAAATAATATGAGAAGCTTCTAGTGACAGAATTACCATGTTGGAAAGTTTATATTTGTTTCTATTTCTGTTTAAGTAATAAAAGGACTTAAATTAGACAAAATTATTCATTTGGAAAAATTCTGTTTTCTGCTCCCATATCATTTCCTTTTCTGCTGACATCTTTGTGCAATAGAACACAAGGTTTGGAATAAATCCAATCTAAAGTCAAGTTCTTGTTTCTCCAATTTTTTAATTTATGTGACTGAATTATATATCTTCTCTGAGTTCCAGTTTTCTTATCTGTCAAAATAGTGATGACAAAGATTCTCTGCAAGAAAAAGATTGCATGAAATAGTTTTGCCTGAATGTCCAGTAACAAGAGGTGTTCAAAATGTTAGTTTTACTTTTTGCAGTTCATAATTAACCATTTGCCATTCTAATTCAGTGTTTGCGGAGACTTTGTAGAACAGGTGAATAATGCAAATCGTCTGTACACGATTGTTCACTGAACTATTCTTATAGTGTTTTTGTTTTTAATTGGAAAAAAATTGGTGTATTTTTACTGCTGTATCACGAGGTAGCTAATATGGACATTCTAGGTGTATGTTACTCCTCTTTCAGGGATCATGAAGACATTAGCAGGGTGCCTAGAGCAATGTCGTAAGGTGGGCACATTTGTTTTTGTGCCCCATTTGTAGCCCATCTGCAGTTCATCATTAACCATAATCATTGTTTCTAGAAAGACTTATAAGTGCTGTTCAGTGCACAATCTTTGGGGTCAGATTATCTGAGTTCAAATACTGCTCTCTGTTTACCAGCTGGGTGCTTGGAGCAAGTTATTTAACCTCTTTATGCCTTAGTTTATTTATAAAATAGTGATAATAACCTCATAGCTACTGTATGGTGAATTATTAATATTTCTATGGTGCTTAGAACAGTATTGAGAACCATATTACAGTTTGTGGTCATCATTATTTCCAAGAATATCAAGAAATCCGTATATACTAATCAAGAAAGCAAAATTTTAGAGTCAAGAGAGTCATGAATCGTATAAAAACCACGTGTGAGTCTAACCCTGAGGACAGACCTGGCTTTGTCCTTTTAAACTGGCTGCAGGAAGGAATATCAAGTCGTGAATTGCTTGATTGAATCGCATTATACCACATCATAATGATTGTATTTTAAAGCCTGCACACTTGATTCCAAAACTTGGAATGTATCTGTAGTCCGTTCATATTATGTCTTTTTCTAGAAGGTTGTTGAAATGCATACATTTTGTTAATAATAATGGCTATTCTGTTGAACATTTCCTAGGTGTTGGGTCTGAGACTTAACCCTACTTGTTAGCCGATCAGCTAATCTGTTTTTTGGACAGATGGTGAGAAGACACAAGGCTCTTGGATCTGACACAAAGGACTTTTCTAACTCAGGGACCTGCAAGTCTCATGCACATCTTTGTGAATGTCAGTTCTTGCCTCTCAGATCTCACAGAGCAGTTGTGATAAGGGCTGAGGTGGATGCTCAATGCAAAGTCAGATTTCACTGCAGCCCAGGAGCACAAAATCTGGGGGAATTTGCCTTTTTGTAGAAAAGAATAAACAAACATGCTCTTATCCCTGGAGGGAGAAGTCTGTTATCTTTCAAGGTTGCTTGCTGCAAATACAGCTCTGAGAATGGCCCTGACAAAGAGCATTTAGGGCTTTGTATTTTTGACACACCCAGCTCCAAGTGCAGGACTCAGGGCTCATGGCAGATTGCCTCTCCCAACACCGGCTTCCAGGAACAATGCCAAGTCCTATAATTGGGGCATCTTTTACTGATCTATCGCTATGCAGCTAATAGTCTATGTGCCTTTTAGTCTTCGGGACTTCTTATGGTTTCACGGAGGCATTAGCAGGGTTGCCTCCAGGCGATATTACAAATTGGGTCCATTTTGTTTTTGTGTCCCATCTTCCAGTGGGATCCACTTTCCCTATGCAGCCTCCCACTTCCAACATTTAGTTGTCTGGGTCCTAACCTGATTTTTGACTGACTGTCTTGTCGGCCTGCCTTTGTGCCACGTCCAGCTCATTTCTTCTTCCTCTTTGCCCTGAAACGAGATTTGCCTATTTGTTGACCATTCTCTTACAGCTCTCTCCCGCGAGACACTCGCTGAGAAGCAAATCAATGTTCAAACATGTTAATTCATAGAAGACGGACTCACGGGAGAAACTAGCATTCTATTTTAAGAGAGACCTTTAAAAGACAAGCCGCTTTAACCACAGAATAACCAGAAGAGTGGAAATGCAGAACGTCAAAAATAGACAACTCTGTTTGTTTCCCCGAGCACGGTCAGCTCTGGATGTAAAGGGAAAATTTAGTTCTGATTTTATATGAAGCATTGATTTTGTGTTCTCTGAAAAGGAAAAAGAATATTTGTGAGGCATGAATTTAAATGCCATTTCCTTTTCATTCTCTGATGTCCAAGAGCCTATGAGATGTAATTTTTGATCTTAGTGAAAACTAAGAAGGTCGTGACTAACTCTTTATAAGACTTCATAATATCAAGACTTGTTCTCCTACTAATAAGCAAACCATCACCACAGCCACACTGTTAAATGTAGGCACTACCGAGGGAGTTAACGGCAGCCGGGAAAGTGAAGCTGAATGTGGGCCGCTAAACAGCCATTCGTGACCTACTGCTTCTACTGGCACCTGTGTTTTGGGTTTGTAATGTTTTCCTATCTGTGTTTTCAAGATCCAAGTGATTTAAAATGAAATAACTGCGTTCATAAAAATGGGAAACTGTAAACCAGCATAAATGTCAGTTTTTATGTTGATATTTACATCTATCCCATGGAGAGACTGAATTGTTTAGTAATGTGGTTTAATATTTGGGGGTCAAATATTTTGGTAACATTTACAGATCGATAAATTAGCCACATTCCTTCTTAAATGAACAGAAATAGCTTAGTTTCCAATGTGAGGCAAACTTAAATTTTCCAGCAGGGAATGTTCCCTGCAGAATTCTTAATTGCACTGATGCTATAATAGTACTACATTTTAACTACAACTGTGCTAGATTTTCAAGCATCTCAGAGGTTATAAACTAGTCATTAAAATTCATTCCTGTTGGCAATTTGGTCTGCAGAGGCTTTACCCAGGAAAGTACACATATAATATTTATGTGATTTCCATTTTAACACAGCTATTTGAATCCCTTGCGATACTGTAGCCTTTGTGCTTACTCCTTTTCTTACCCCTTTTGCATGAGCTCTCGCTGTCCTATCTGGTAAGGGTGAGATTACCCACATTAGGAAACTGTTTCTTTACTCCGCTGTGATTTCTCCTAGCAAAGGCCCATGTCATGAAGGCATGTTGCTTAGGGTGATAATGAGAATGTCATTTTTATACTATTCACATGAAGCAAGCAGGAAGGGGAAGACATATGCTCTGTGCATTTCCTCAAAAGTGAATATTAGATAGAAGTCTGGTGCTTTTTATTTCCCAGTCCTTAAAAAAATAATAGACCAAGTAGTCATCAGGGAGCAGGCTTAAAGACAGGTGCACTTCCTAAGACCTTCGCTGGATCTCCTTTCTGCGCCATCTTGGTTTTCTCTTCCCAAGTGTTTCTTACCACTCCAACCTCCTCCAATTGTCCTCTCTCCTTAGAGAGGATGTGGTGAAAAAAGGTGTAGTTCTTTCCTTTCGTTCTAAGCACCTAATTCTGTCTAGCAGTTAATAGAAGCACAATAGTGTGTAGAGAATTAATGTTCTCATGGATTTGTTTCATTTCATTTAGACTTGAGAGTTTTGCTTTAGGTAGACTCATCATCCTCTAATTCTGGTGTTTAAGTTGGACTCAACTTCAAAAAAATAAACAACTTATGGAGTATCTACTTGGCCAAAACACACATACACACATACAATCATATAAGACAGTTAAGTATTATCAAAGATAGAAAAGCCAGATACAGGTGTGAGATGGTCTCTGTCCTTCAAAAAATTACAAATAACTGGGTGGGGGAATAAGAAATTTAAGAAAAATCAGATGCAGCACCTAAAAGTTATAAACCAAAACTGTTGAATTTAAAAATTATACTCAACTTATATGAGATGGAACATTTTATGGAATATTTGATGTATTGGTTTGGAAATGAGCTGGAAATTACTTGAGATGACCTGAGATAAAAAATTTGATCAAGGGAGCAACTTGATGACATGTTAGAAAGATTAATTGGGTTCTGATGTAAGGATAGATTTGGAAAAGGATAAATTAGAACATAACGTGACTAGAAGACAAGAGAGAGATTAAGGAGCCATTGAATAGTTGAAGTGAGAGATAGGTGATGGTGTACTAAGTTTAATGTTGACAGTTGAGATGCTTAGAAGGGAACAAATGTGGGAGACGTTGTGAAAGCAGAATTAGCAAAACTTGGCAGGAAAGAAGAATCAATATGAGTCTAAGATTTTGAACTGTTATGAGTCAGACAAAATGGTGATATTAAAAGAAATCTAGAAGGATGGTGATGGAATAGGAAAAAAAATAGTGGGGGCAAGAATGGTGACATTGTATGTATGTGTTTTTAGGTGTTTTGGTGTAGTGAGACCTCCCATGTTTAGTAAGGCAGGAAGTTGTAACAGAGGCAGATATGACCAACAGAGAAGATGTCACTAGTTTGACAGATAGAGAATCATGGTAGTTGCCAGTTCTATGACCCGGGACAAGTTATTATCTGACTGCTCTGGTTTTTGTTTTCTTTGTGAGTGTAAGAGAGGATGACTTTAGTGAAGGCTAGCTTAATAGATTGATGGAGCCCTTGGCAGGTGTGACATAGTTTAAACTGGTTGAGTCATAAAAGAAATTTGACCTAGATTCTCTACTCACTTCAGGTCAATCCCATCAGCTCACTATGTTCCTTCCTTAAACATAAAGGAGATGTGCTATTCCAGTGATCATTAAGGCCAACCAAGTTGATACTCCCAGAAACCCCCAGGGGCTTTTGCCATTTGAACCATGAATATGTTTAGTGAGAAGGAGGCCTCTATGAGATGTAGGTGGTCAGTTTTCCAACTTTTTACCAGATTTTGCCTTCAGATAGAAAATGTAAAACATCCTTCATAATTTTAATGGAGAAAGATGGGGGAAATCACACACTATCTTCCTTGACTTGATGTAAAGCTCCACATAGGAGGAGTTGACTTTGTTTTTTGTTTTTTACTTTTTACTTTTTTTTATTTTTACATATACATGTGTTAATTAGGTTTCCACTTTTTGCCTTCACAGAATTAAAAAGGCTTAAAATTTAATAACAATAATAATGTTTAAGATGAGAACTAGAAACAAAAGTTGACTTTGAATTTCCTTTTTTAAACAGCTACATCATCACCCATCAACATTTTCCTGAACAGACTGATATTACCAATATGGAGTAAATGTTGATCTCAGGAGAAAGATAGAAAATGGTAAAAATGTTGCTCAGCCAATTCACTTGCATCTAGTGAAAAAATTTGACTTTTGCTTGGAGTATTTTCTTATATAATTAGAAACATAGAAGTTTGGTATTTACAGTTGAGAGTATTTCCCTGCTGTTTTTAAGTTAATTTTGTTTCTCATTAACCTTTATAAATATTCTAATCAGAAATACCCTTATATTTAGCCAAAGAATGAAGTAAAGCTTTAATATTGCTGTTATTTCCCTCTATCACCCATCACAGGAGAAAGGAACTGTGGCATTCTTGGAAGTGGATTTTGGAGTTATGAAGACCTAGAATTCTACTGTGATTCTGACTTGCTAGATATGTGACCTAAGCAAATTATTATCCAGCTTTTCTAGGTTTCAGTTTCTTCACTGGTATGATAGGATAAGAGCTGGGTATTCTACTGCTGTTGACAGGATCAAGTGAGATAATGGTGTTTTTAAGCGCATAGGTCCAAATCTTGGTTATGCCCTGGTCAAGATATTTCACTTGTGTGAAGTCTTTTCCTCATCCATAAAATGAGGCTTACACATATAAAATAAACACATTGACTTAACATAGTAAATGTGCAATAAATATTAATTATTTCCATTAGTGCATAGCAGGCACTCAATAAATGGAAGATTCTCCCTTTATCCTCAATCATGTAGACCCTTAATCCTTCAGGGTTTCTTTCCCATATTTTAAACAAAAGAACCCTTAGGATTTTGGAGAAAACAATTCTTACCTCTGTGCTACTCAGCTATGAAACAGAGGATCATTTGCTGACTTTAGCTGTTGCCTTCTTTTGATATAAAGCTTGGAAGGCAGTAGGCACGTGTCATCTCTTCAGAGAAGTTATAAATGTATATAGTCTTCTAGGTATTGAAATTGGAGCTGCCTTGGCCACCTCAAATCTATTCTTCCCAGAATCCAACACATTTTGAAAAATCCCCTAGGTGCTATCTTTCTTGTGTGTTATCCTGGCCTTATTTCTACCTTTCTTATGAGAAAATTTCTCAGGCTCCTTGAGGCACTGCTCTCCAATATGACAACTTTGAAACTTATAGGTTAATGTACATTTTCTTTGGAGTAGAAGGACTATGTCTGGTAATACAGAAGAATTTAAATTCAAATAGCTAATAACCAACTCTTCAGTTTACTAAGTCCTTTCTCAACAAGATATGATATTGATAAGTTGAGAAATAACAAAATGATCTATAATTTTCAAGATGGCTGCCCATGAGTACAGTGGCTTCATCGCTCATAGGAATCTTGAGCTCTTGGGGAAAAAAGAAGGCTGCACACTGACAGGAAATTAGGGACTATTGTTTGTAGGAAGATAAGAGAAAGAGAGAGAGAGGGAGGCTGTTCTAAAAATGAAATGTCTTAGTTTTATAGTTTGAATAACTCCAATGAGTCATTCATTGCCTTCTTAAAGTTCTAAGATGGATCCTGTGATAATTGAATTAGTGCTATTCATGATATAAAATTAAAATGCCCATATTTAAGTATTCTTAATGATTTTGCTACCTGTAAACTGGTAGGCAGATTCACTACCATTGTAATAACTTTCATTACTTTGTGTTTTACTGTGGGCCAGTGCAACATTTAGCACTTTACTCCTTGCAGCCTTTGTATACCATG
Organism: Arctocebus calabarensis; assembly: GCA_963573935.1. Classification (NCBI taxonomy): domain Eukaryota; kingdom Metazoa; phylum Chordata; class Mammalia; order Primates; family Lorisidae; genus Arctocebus; species Arctocebus calabarensis. The sequence continues at coordinate 35,667 of CAUYON010152447.1, read as the reverse complement.
ACTCATTTACTGACAGCCTTTGTATACATACCTTGTTTAATCCTTGCAAAAATTCCGTGAGTTTTCTTCAGAGACACGAATTAAGAAAAAGGGGACTTAGAAGAAGTGACCAGCCTGCTTCAGGGTTCCCACCCAGTCCACAGAGGAGCCCCAGTGACACCCAGGTCTGCCCAACTCCCAAGCCCGGGCACTCGCTCACTAAGCAAACAACCCTTCCATGAGATGTTTTAATGATATGCAATTTATTTAAGTTATAAAACACGACACAAGGATTTTAAAAGACAATTTTCATAAAATTATTGTATTGATTTATAATCAATCAAATAAAGTGTTACAAGTGAGTGGCCCTTAATCTTTTGAAATACTGTTTCAGAAGCCCGAATAACTTATCTTTGTAAATTTTACTTTTATTGCTCTTTAGTGAGGATAGTTCAGTTCTGAAGCCACAGAGCCAGACACTTTAGAACTCTGCCATAGACACTGGTCCCATTTTGGACTCGTTACTCCTGACTGATTCATTCTGTAGAAATCTCTCTAAGCACTCATTTGTTTACACTTTGTGGAAATTCAAAAAAATACCATTTTCAGTCAGAGAATATTCTACAATTATATTACGGTTTGATTGCAATTACAGATGTCATTACCATCATGGCAGAATGTAGGCTAGTGTGCAAACACAGAGCACATTTGGTAGAGTTCTGTTTTCAGTTCTCTAGTTAAAAATAACATTTGTCAAATTTAGTATTATATTCTGCTTCCATAATGGCTGTTTAAAAATATATACAAATATTAGAAGAGGTAGGCCTTCTTTGAGAAAATAGGGGCGGTACAATTTGTACATGCTCTGGAATTCCAGCACATTAATCTCAGTGATAAGCTATAATGACCTGTAGAAAATTCAGTCCATGTTTCAACATGGGGTTCAAGTTAGCAATAAAAGTTTAAAGGTGATCCTAATTGATGAACAAGCTTGAAGTATTTTAAGTGTGTACATTCAAGCTCAGTCTTATAAAGCGTTTAAATCATTTTAGTCACACACTCAGAAGCCACATCCATTGTACTTAGTAGCTGAAGACTATATTTTTACACAGAGAGCACAATTTATATCAGAACCCCTGTTGTGGAGTTCACCACGAGTCCTTTGGCTATTAATAGTTTGAATGCATTATTCTAAAAACTCTAAATCTATTCAAGAAAAGTACCATTTGGCAAGCAGGTGAATAAGGCTAACTCTAAGAAGTAATTAAAAAGGAAAGAAAGAGAACAAGCTCACTGATCGATAAGAAATAATCCTGAGCCTGAGCGACTCAGCCCAGCTTCTAGGCTTATATTTTCATGGAAACGTGATTTGATTATTTTTTATCAGCTTACGTGTCCATCCACACAAAGTGATGCAAATCACTGATCTCTCACAGTGTGATTTTCTCCCCTCTTTTAGAAGCAGCACATATTAAAATATTGCCTTATCAAGTTAGAAAATACAAAGAATAAAAAAGATAAACACTTTTTTCTGTAAGTGACCTTGTTAATGAAAAGGTGGTGGACATTTTGGTATAGTTGGAAAGGAACACACACACACACAAACTCACACACAAACTCACACACATTCACAAATACACACAAACTCACAAACAAACTCACAAACTCACACATTCACAAAACACACAAACTCACACACATCTACAAACACACACAAAAAAACTCACACACATTCACAAACACACACAAACTCACACATTCACACACACACAAACTCACACACATTCAGAAGCACACACACAAACTCACACATTCACAAACACACACACACAAACTCACACACATTCACAAACACACACAAACTCACACTTTCACAAAACACACACACAAACTCACATTCACAAACACACACAAACTCACACACACACACACACACTCTCACAGAGTCCATCAACACCCTAGAGAAAGCCCGGGGACTAGAGAGTGAAAAGAATGCCATGGGCAACACAGAACACCAGGGTGCTGGGGCAGGAGGAATCTTAGGGAACACACAGTCCCAGAATAGCACGGAGATGCCATTTCTTGTCCAACTCTAGCTCCCAGACAGTGGTCACCTGGAGGGCCGCCCAAACATACCTTGGTGGGAAAGAAACCATGAGTGACTATGGACGCCGGCCCTGGACACGAAGAGGGGGATAGGAGGAAGCCAGTGCCCAGTGTTTGAGATCCCTGCAATCTAACCCTTCATTTTTCATATGAGAAAGGCCACAGCTGTGGAAGTGAAATGACCTTCAGCTTCAGGTTGCACTGTAAGCTCGCTGAAGAATGCAACTGTCCTGACTCTTAGAAGAACATTCCAGCCCTCTAAGCCAGGGACTGGACCAAGCTCCACATCTGGCCCACACCTGTTTACAGAGTTGAGCTCAGGATAGATTTTACATTTTGTTTGTTTCAAGATGGGTCTCACTCTGTCCCCCAGACTGGACTGCAGTGGTGTCATCATATTTCACTCCAGCCTTGAACTCTTAGGCTCAGATGACCCTCCCACCTGAGCCTCCTGAGTAGTTATACCACTGTGATTGGCTGGATTTTATATTGTTAAATAGTTGAAAAAAATCAAGACACCTAATATACAAGACATGTGCAAATTATAAAAATTCAAATTTGAATTTCAATGTCTATAAATACATTTTTATGAGAGCACAGACATGCCTATCCATTATGGGTCTTATGTCTACAGCTGCTTCTGCATGCCCCTAGCAAACACAGGTATTTGCAACAGAAACCATATGGCCCAGAGTACCTAAAATATTTACTAGCTGACTTTTCTTTTTTTTTTGAGGAAGAGTCTTACTATGTGGCACTCTGTGCCGTGGTGTCACAGCTCACAGCAACCTCTAACTCTTGGACTTAAGCGATTCTCTTGCCTCAGCCTCCCAAGTAGCTAAAACTACAGGCACCTGCCACAACATCTGCTATTTTGTTGCCATTGTTATTGTTTTGCCAGCCCCAGTGTATGTGCCTGGCGCTGGGCTGTGTGCTGAGCCTACTAGCTGACCCTGTACAGAAAAACTTTGCTTACTCCTACTTTTTGCAAGAGTTTCTCCACCTAGAGAGAGCTTGCTAAAACTCAGATTCTGTTTCAGTTGATCTGGGTTGAGGCCTGAGCCTTTGCATTTCTAACCACCACCAGGTGATGCCAATGCTGCTTGTTACTAAACCACACCTGGAGGTGTGAGGATCAACTCTAAGGGGTCTCAAAGTATGGACCCCTGGGCCCCATGTAGACTACTAAATCTGAAATTCTCGGTGGGGCCCCCCAAGATGTGTTTTAACAAGCTCTCTGGGTGTTTGTAATGCCAGCTCAAAATTGAGCAGTCTCTGTTACGCAGGTCCAGACTCAAGAGATTTAAGGTGAATCCCCAAAAAACCCAGCAATGAATACATTTCCATAACTGGTAAAAAGGCTGAAGTTTCCCTAAACTTTAGGCTGGTCCCAGTGGTGACTTATGCCTGAAAATCCCAGAAATTTGAGAAGCCAAAGCAGGAAGACTACCTGAGGCCAGGAGTTTGAGATTTGCCTGGGCAACGTAAATCTGAGTCTCTATGAGTCTAAGTTTTGAGACTCAGTCTCTACCAAAAAGTAAAGACATAAAACTTATCTAGGCATGTTGATGTATGCCTGTAGTTCAGCTACTCTGGAGGCTGAGGCAGGAGGATCTCTTGAGCCCAGGAATTTGAAGTTGCAATGACTTATGATTGTTTGATCACACCACTGCAAACCAGCAAAAAAAGAAGAAAAAAAAACTTTGCATTTATCAAAATCTTTACTTCATAGAAACTTCCTGTAAGAGCATATATTTGCTAACCTAACCAAGAAAGAATCGTCATTAATAGCACAACATTACAAAAAGAGTGACAGTTCATAATACAAAGACAGAAAGAAAAAACAAGCAAAAGGGTATGATCTAAAGTCATCCTTAATCACCATCAGAAATTGCTTAAAAGGGAATTTCCATAATCCATTACTATATGGCCTCCTGGTTTAAGGCCAGCATTGTAAAATGAGAATGTGCACTATTGTCTTTAAACTTTTCAAAGCTGGCCAGGCAGGTATAGGCACATTAAAGTACTCCAAGATGTGAGTATCAGAACACCCAGCAGCAGGGACTGTGATAGAAGTGGAGAGGGACCAACCATTATGGTAAGCGCTGGGAGATAGGTAAGTAAGTTCACCAAGGCACACCCGAGTCCAGGACAAGCACGCTCCATTAAAATAAACGCAACAGCTCTGATGCAAGAACCAAGAGGAGATAACATTAAATAGCACAAAAAAAATATACAGAACACCATGTATGGTGTGATTCCATGTAAATACATAGAGAATATTTTTTAAATACCTATGTGCTTACATTTGCTTTTTGAAAAGATGTACAAAACTGTCACTTTGGAGAAGAGGGGAGGACAATATACCTTTCATTTTACATCATCCCATATGATTTGAAATTTTTTTTACACTGAGTGATAATTATTTGTTGAGCACATACAAACATTGTTCGAGGCAAGGAGGAAATAGCAGTCAAGAGAAAAAAACTTCCTTCCCTCCTAGAGCATCCTAATGGGGGAGACAGACAATAAACAAAACACGTAAATCTTAGAGTGTGTTTGGCAGTGCCACTCAACAAGTGGTCCTCAGCTCACTCACGAGCCACACTGTGTGACCGGATGGTAACAAAATAAGAAAACAAGACTGGCACAAAGCATGCTGTTTGGTTCAGCTAGTATTTTTTTCTTGTAAGAACCTGTCAGTGAGGCCAGGCACGGCAGCTCACGCCTGAAATCCTAGCACTCTGCGAGGCCAAGGCAGGTAGATTGCCTGAGCTTGGGAGTTCGAGACCAGTCTGAGCTACAGCGAGACCCCTGTCTCAAAAAGAAATAGCTGGATGTTGAAGTGGGTGCCTGAAGTCCCAGCTACTCAGCAGACTGAGGCAAGAGGATCACTTGAGCCCAGGAGTTTGAGGTTGCTGTGAGCTATGATGATGACACTCCACCCAGGGTGACTGAGTGAGACTCTGTCTCAAAAAAAAAAAAAAAAATTCTCAATGAAAGAACTGGAGAGAAGTGGCTCCATCCTAGCACATACTCCTTATCTCACAGTGAACAGATAAACAGTTCCCAAACTAGCTGGCTAGAAGATGTTAAGTGTTGAGAATAGAATGAAGAGTTTTATAAAAAGTGGTCAGAGAGTTTTCACTGAAATAGTGAACTGTTAAAAATACAGTAGAACCGGCTCAGTGCCCTCCCGTTGCACAATGGTTACGGCGTCAGCCACATATGCTGAGGGTGGCGGGTTCAAACTCAGCCCTGGCCAGCTAAACAACAATGACAACTGCAACAAAAAATAACCAGGCATTGTAGCAGGCACCAATAGTCCCAGCTACTTGGGAGGCTGAGGCAAGCGAATCCCTTAAGTCCAAGACTTTGAGGTTGCTGTGAGCTGTGACACCAAGGCACTCTACCAAGGGCAACATAGTGAGACTCTGTCTCAAAAAAAAAACCCACAGTAAAACCTTCATACTTGACCATCTCTTTAAGTTGACCTAATTTTCATTGACTGGACATGCACCACATGTACGTATCAGAACAGTAGGCCTAGTTCCTATACCTAGTTTGTTGTAGTCCCTTGAGTGGTCAACTAACAGAAGTTTGCTGTATTTAAACATGAAAACAAAAAACATAAACAACATGGGCCAGGAAAACTTTGACTTTACTTACCAGGAAAGGTGTGCAGACCCAGGTGAAGGTCCCCACAGCTGCCAGGTAAGCTGATTTCTTCAATACCTTCAGCTCCTCCTGCCTAATGGCCAGCACCTTGTCCTTGAAGGCCAGCTCCCAGGCATAAAGCTTGAGTACTTTGATCCCGTTAAGCATCTCGTTCATCAGCTTGATCCGATTGTCTTTGCTCTTCATGTGGGCCACCTTCCAAGATAGGGACAATCAGCACTGCATCTAGGGGCTGGCTCTGACATCAGACTGTCACTCCACACCAACTATTACAAATGACCCTATGTCCTCTTGACCCTGAGACCATGTCAAAGGGTTCTTCCACCAAGGGGGGAACTACTTCAAATCATGTTAGATTAAATGTCAGAGAAACCTATTTGATTTAGAATGGAGGAAAAGAGACAAAAACCCTTCTGGTATCCAGACAACAAGGGACCTGGGCCCTATTCTGCTGACCCAGGTACAGGAAGAAAAGGTGTTTTTCTTCTCTAGTTTCTTATTTTCTTGCTTGCCAGCCACTACATGGTTGTTAAAACAGTGAAATGTTTCTGTACCAGCTGGCACTGATTCCAACCAATGGGTGCTCATGCTGGACACTTGTTAAGTATTTTTAATACCACCCAGCCTTTTGAGTATACCAGGCACTTTTCTAAGCATTTTACGTGAATTTAACCATCTAATGCTCACAGGGACCTTATCATTTAGTGTTGGGGTCATCCCTAGGTCACACACTGATGTCTTTTCCTCCATTTAAGCCAAATGACCTGAAGGGCAGCAATGGGAACTGTGCCAAGGCAGACAGCTCAAGGATGACTACACACCTAGGGCACGAAAGGTGACTTAGCCCCAATCACACCCACTCTATGGGGCCTCTCATTCCAATAGGCAGTGTCCTGGAACTCATCTGCCTATGGCACCATCAGTGAGGCCAAGTGCTCCCATTTGCAATTCCACATTGCACATCATAAAGTGTCAACAGGGGAGCAGACAAACTAGTCCATCTCTGTTATAGTCCATTAAGCACCTGTTCAAGAGATGAATTCAGGATATTTGGCACAGCGTGAAAAGACACCTGAGACCTGGTATCAAATGGTATGATCATGCTGCCAGGCAGGATCATTTGGGTTAAAAACAGATATCACAAAAATGCACAGATACACACCAAACCAAACTATTTAATCAGATCTGTATATGAACACATAGAAAGTTCTAGAAGGGGCTCGGCGCCTGTGGCTCAATGAATTAAGGCGCCAGCCACATACACCTGAGCTGGCAGGTTGAAATCCAGCCCGGGCTCGTCAAACAACAATGACGGCTGCAACCAAAAAATGGCCGGGCATTGTGGCAGGCACCTGTAGTCCCAGCTACTTGGAAGGCAGAACCAGGAGAATCGCTTCAGCCCAGGAATTAGGGGTTGCTGTGAGCTGTGATGTCACAGCACTCTATCCAGGGTGACAGCTTGAGGCTCTGCCTCAAAAAAAAAAAGAAAGAAAGTTCTAGAAGGATTCTCTTCAGTGCATTCACAGTGGTTGAGAGGGAAGGGAAGAGGACATCCTTTTTTAATCGATATACTTTTGTATTTATTTAAACTTTTTAATAATAAGAAAGCATTTGCTCCATTACTTGCGGATTTCAACTTTGTTAAAATATGAAATATCTCTAAAAATAAAGAGTTGAATCCTATGCCCAAAGCGAGAGCTTAATGGGGGGTATCGAGTGGAATAGAGGGTAATTTTTAATTCACATCTTGAAAGCTAAGTCATATACACACCTAATGTGTGACATGGTGACACACAGACATGGTGACTTCAGCCACCAGGACACTAGGTCTAACTACCTCAGGAGCCCTCAATCTGGGCTGCCCACCATGACCATCTAGGAAGCTCTAAAATGTTGATGCCCCTTGGCTCGGTGCCTGTAGCACTGTGATTACAGCGTCAGCCACATACACCAAGGCTGGCGGGGTCGAACCCGGCTCAGGGCCAGCTAAAAAACAACAGTAACAACTGCAACAGGCTCAGCACCCATAGCACAGTGGTTATGGCACCAGCCACATACACTGAAGGTGGTGGGTTCAAACCCAGCCCGGGCCAGCTAAACAGCTGCAACAAAAAAATAGCCGTGCATTGTGGCAGGCATCTATAGTCCCAGCTACTTGGGAGGATGAGGCAAGAGAATTGCTTAAGCCCAAGACTTTGAGTTTGCTGTGAGCTATGACGCCATAGCACTCTACCAAGGGAGACATAGTGAGACTCTGTCTCAAAAAAAAAAAAAAACAACTTCAACAAAAAATAGCCGGGCATTGTGGCAGGTGCCTGTAATCCCAGCTACTTGGGAGGTTGAGGCAAGAGAATCACTTAAGCCCAAGAGTTTGAAGTTGCTGTAAACTGTGATGTTATGGCACTCTACCCAGGGTGACACAAAGAGACTGTCTCAAAAAAAATGCTGATGCCCAGGTTCCAACCACATTAGTGGAACCTGGGTACCAGCATTTGTCAAGTTCCCCAGGTAATTCCAACAGGCAAGCAAGGCTGAGAATCCCAGAAGGAACTTGACTAAACCCCATGTGGAAAAGCCAGCTTGGAGCTCTGCAGACACAGACACCTTACCTGGTAAGTCTTGGTCTTCATTGCCATGACAGCATTGAGGGGCACCATAAGGATCATCACAGCCACCCCAGCAAAGATGGGGTAGCCCAGGTTCTGAGGAGGTAAAAGAGACTCTTAATCACTCAGCAGACAGGACAGGACAAGGGCCTTAACAGCTTACACAGGCTGATCCACCCCACTTGGACTCTGCCCAGCCAATTCTGGGCAAGATGTGTTACTTTTACCCAATGACCAGATATAAAGAGTTTGCAAATTTATTTCTGAGCATCTCTTGGGTGCCTCCTAAGCCCCGTAAGAACACACAGGGCCAAAATCCCTTATCCAAAGCCCTTGGAGCTGGATGAATTCTCTAAGAGTCTTAGAAAGGTAAAAAGGCAATAAGTAGGCCCGGCATGATGGCTCATACCTGTAATCCCAGCATTCTGGGAGGCCAAGGTAGATAGACGGCCTGAGTTCATGAGTTCGAGACCAGTCTGAGCCAGAGCAAGACCTCCTCGCTAAAAACAGCCAGGTAAAGGTTTAAAAGTTGTTGGTGAAGGTGCAGGGTTAATATGCTTCCTGGCACGTGGACATGAGGTGGCACCTTGGTACCACCCTTTAGATGCACTTTGGGAATGTGCTCGGTGCACATTTAAATTAGCCTCAAGGAAAGAAGCAGATAAATGTTTAGATTATTTTATACCAGATTTACTTTTTTTCCAGCATTTTTTTTTTTTTTTTTTTGGAGACGGAGCCTCAAGCTGTCACCCTGGATAGAGTGCTATGGCATCACAGCTTACAGCAACCTCCAATTCCTGGGCTCAAGCGAGTCTCTTGCCTCCGCCTCCCAAGTAACTGGGGCCACAGGTGCCCGCCACAATGCCCAGCCATTTTTTGGTTGCAGCTGTCATTGTTGTTTGGCGGGCCCGGGCTGGATTCGAACCCGCCAGCTCAGGTGTACGTGGCTGGCGCCTTAGCCTGTTGAGCCACAGGCGCCAAGCCAATGACAGGGGATTATTAAACCCATTTGACAGAGGAGAAAACTGAGGCTTGAGAATATGAGGTCATCGCTTGGGCCTCATAGCCTGGAAGAGCACAAACAGAGCCTGACTCCTTGTCTACCAGACGCTCTAGAGCTGCACCCCGGTCTGGTTACCTCTCATCACCCCACCTCCCCTGAGAAGGTTGAAGGCAGTGAGCCCTCCACAGGTTTTATTGCTGAATGACTAAGCCTGATGAGGTTGGGAGCCTAAGGAGGGGAAACTTCTGGCAAGTTCTTTCAGAGCCACCAATGTCTGGCCCTTAGAGAAGGCCCTTAGGGGCATGCCAGTGTGGTGAGGCCCAGGAAGCCCCAGTTCCATCTTCACTCTGGCTTCTTCATTCTCTAGGTCTACATCAGCAAGTGTTCTATCCCTCCTGCTCTGGAGATGCACTCACTGGGGAAATTGCTTCCCTGGACCCCGAACAGGGCTGGTGGGTGTCCTGGCAGGCAGAGGTGGGGGTGTCTCAAGGACGAGAGAGGGTGGGGGCACAGCAGCTGCCAATTCTGACCTCTGCCCCAACCATCGCTGACCCTGGGGGCTCTGCCTTCCCCAAGATCAAACCAATCTTGTGATATCGTTTCTAGTGGACAAGGGCAAAAAGCATTATTCACTATTGATTTGTCCCATGTCATAGATGTGGCAACTGCAGTTCAGGGAACGGGGTGGCAGATGACCAGCTAGGAAGCACACACACCATTCACATTGCTGCCCGCTGCCAGATGCCTTCTCGAAACATGTGTCTCCATACCAGGTGCAGCACTCCCGTGAGAATGGTCTCATTGCCCTACCTCTCAGATAAGGAAACTGACTCAGGCTGGCTAAGTTATTTTCCTAAGCCCCTGAGCGCAGAAGTGCCCTGGCTGTGGGATTTGAGTCCCAGACTCCAGCTCTTTCCATGGCAGCACAGCCTCCCTCCACTCGCTCCACAGAGCCGCCTCCCTAGGCTCTCCCCTGGCAGGACTGGAAAGTGGGATAAAGGCAGGTGGGACCCTCTGCCTCCTCTTCCTTGGATCCTGAGTGCCTTGGTCCTGTTTGGCTTTGTGTGAGCACATGTGTGCCTGTGCAGCCTCTGTGTGAGTGTGTGTGATGTGGGTGAGGACACTCAAATGTACCTTTTTGAACATGGGGTGGAAATAGTGAGTCCAGAGGTTTCCTGGGAAGTTGTGTTTATTTGTGAACTGAGTGTGCATCTCTGGTTTTACTTGTTTGTCTTTGCTTCTGTGCCCACAGAAAGCTTTGTGGCTTTGTCAGGAGTCTATTTTTAGACTCCTCCTCCCTATTATCTATTTTTAGGGCCCCAGTTCCTTCAGAATAAAGGGTTGATGCTCCTGGACACTCCATGTCCCCTCACCCCATCCCTTACCCTGTACTAGGTGTTCCCATAACCTCTTTCTGGGGGCGCTGGCTTGCTAGGGGTCCCAGCCCTAGGGAAGGGTGAGGGTGTCCAGGGGTAGAATGGCCTATGGGATGGGCAGAGACATGTCTACCTCTTGGTGCACCCAGGGAGGGGGTGTCCTGTTTGGATGCACAGCTCTGCTACTTACTAGGAAGGCCAAATTGCCTCTTTAAGCCTCAGCGCTTCCATCCATAAATTATGCTCCTACTGTAGGCCAGTTGTGACGGTAAACATGAAGTGCTTAGCTCAGACCTCAGCACCTGGCAGGTGGAGGCAGGGACCTGGTGGGCCGTGGGCATCAGCCAGGCCTGGGAAGCCCTGAACCAGAGGCAGAGTGAACTGGTAGGTTGTCCCCAAACACCACTTTCCGTGTCCACCACACATTTTGCCTGCTCATTGCAGAGTGGAACCGCTTGCACAGCGCTGAACCACTAGCCCTTGAGGGATGACATGGGCACAGAGGAGAAGGAATCAGAGAGAGTGAGCTGGAGCGGGTTCAGGCCCCTTCCTTGGGCCTGGAAATGAAACCATGTATTATCTTCATTATTACTACCAATATATGCTAGATTTAAATCATACCAACTATACAACATAACAATAATGTTACAATTACATTAGCTCAGGGCACAGCAGTACTGATGGCGATATTTACCAGGAGCACGTGTCCTGTGGTGGCCCGTTGATATCCACGGTACAGAAATTGTCTCACTTTTCTCTTCAGTGACCCAGTGAGGTAGGTGGCATCACCCTCATCCACTCCAAACCACCCTCTCAGAAAACCGAGGCTCAGTGAGGTCAGATGACTTACCTAAGGTCACACAGCAAGAGCTAGACCTGGGTGCATCTGAGTGCAGTGTCCTGCTCTAGCCACGGCTCTCAGCTTATCTCCACACTTTGCAAGAATCTCGGCCCTAACCCTACTCCCAGCCCTGGCAAAGGTCCCCTCAGGCCCAACACACATCCCACATCCACACCCTGGAGTCACTAACACATGAGACTGTCTGGCTACCTGATGTGGGGGAGGACTGGTCTGTCCTTCACCGGCAGGGAGTCTGCACTGCTAACAGCTCCATTCCTGGGGTTTTTGACAACCCAACGTGCTATGGAGCTTCGAAAGTAACCTTGGGCCCATTTCCTTTCCTGTAAGGTGGGGAGCTTTAGCAGAGGCCCCCCTGGCTCAAGCCTGGGTCCCTTCGTCACTCCTATGTCCCCTGACCTGCCTCTCTGGGCCATCACTGACCTGGCTTGTCTCTGCAGAGCAGCGGCAGCCTGCTGGGTGCAGGTTTCGGGGTCACCGCAGCAGGCCAAGGGCAGGGTCTTGAAGGTGAGGCTGACGCTGAGACACTGCAGATATATCCCTGCCCTGCTGGAGCCAGGGGAGCTCAGGGTGCCAGTCCCACCTGCAGTTGGCCGAGATCTGAGCACAGGCCAGGTCACTTCTCCCCCAGCTCACCCAGCCCCACCCCTGTGAATAATGCCAGTTGCTTCATGGAGCTGGGCCTCTCTGGGGCTTTGATGATTTGGGTGGGGGGTGGTGCAAACAGGTGAGACAAAGAAGGGTTAAAGACCAGCCAACTAGGCTTAAGACATAGAAATGCTTAAATCGCTGGCAGGAATCACTGTCCTAAGGCATTCTGTGCCCTGGCCCCCAGCCCCAATACCATCCTTTCAGGTCTCCATACCCATCTGACTCTCGAGTACCCCTCCCCCAGGCCAGGGCAGGGCACCTTCCCATCTGCTCAACCACAACAGTAATTAACCCCAGTGAACCCCAGCAAATAAAGATCCTAATCACAGAAGGGAAGGTCACTCCTGCCCTAGGAAGGGAATCTCTAAATCCTGGTTTATCCGGCTGTGCCCTGCCCCATGGTTGTGCCTGAGTGGGCCCAGAGACCCGCAGTCCTTGACCGCCCCGCCCCTTGGTTAAGGTAACTCATGAGAAGGCTCTCCTGTCTTGGCTTTGGACCTGAGTCTTCTCTGCCACCTACGTTTTTTTTTTCTTTTTTTTTTTTGAGACAGAGTCTCACTATGTTGCCTAGGTGGAGTGCTATGGTGTCACAGCTCACAGCAACCTCAAACTCTTGGGCTTAAGCCATTCTCTTGTTTCAGTTTCCCAAGTAGCTGGGTTTATAAGTGCCTGCCTCAACATCCAGCTATTTTTTGTTGTTGTCATTGTTGTGTAGCAGGCCTGGGCCAGGTTTGAACCCGCCAGCCCTGGTGTACGTGGCTGGAGTCCTAACCGCCAAGCTATAGGCACCGAGCCTCTACCTAATTTTTGTTTAATGTTCTATCTCTTCCTTCATTCTCTTGAGTCTATTTTCCTAATCTTTCCATGCATCTGTCTATTCATTTACTCAACAAATACTTGCCAGCACAGTGCAAGGCCTGGGGAAGCAGTGCTGTCCACAGAGCAGGAAGGACCTGTCTCTCTGCCCAGGGGGCCCTTTTACACCCCTCCCCCCCAGCCTTTTGACTCACACATGTCTGTTCACTGGTTGGTAGATGCTGAGCACTGTGTGCAGGACAGGTGGGTGATTTGAACGGGGCAGGCAGGCTGGAACTTTCAGAGGAGGTGCTGGAAAACATAAGGAAGGTGCATGCAGGGTCTTTGCCCTTTAGAAGTTCACACCAAGGTAGGCTTTGGGGCAGAGGCAGGCCATCAGTCATTTACACTATCTCCTCCCCCTGGGTGCCTAGGGGGCCACAATTCCAGGTCTGCTTATGGGTAGGGAGGGTCTGTGAGCTGGGCTCTGGCTGACTGAGCGCTGGCAGACCTAATATGTTGCACTTCCAGTGCTGAATCTGAAAAGACCTTCCCATGCTCTTCTTTCCACGACAATCCCAGCACCCTGCATTAGAGACAGAGGTGCCACAGATGTGAGGAGCCTGAATCCCCTTGTTGCCACTTGAAGGAGAGCCACCTGACCCATAGTGGACTTTGATATGAGCAAGAAATACTCACCATTGTTTAGCCACTGAGATGTTGAGGTTGTTTGTTGCAACAGCCAGTGTTACTTGCCCTAAGTGATGCAGGAGACACAGCAGACACATTTTACACCCATTTACACAGACCTTGAATCCTGGGGCTGGATCCCAATGTCTGAGAGTGCTCATTGCTGGGCAGTGTGTGACAAGTGATGTCTAATGCTAGCTAGTGGTATGAGGTATGAGGTCAGAGGGGAGGAAAGATAAGTAGAGTACTGGGCTTTCCAATCAGTGGAATGAGTGAATGAGTGAAATACCTGCAAATACCAGGAGAGCTTTGTGGCAGTGGCTGAAGTCCTCAGAAGCCCAGATGGGGGTAAGTGTAGAAACAATTACCCCAGGAATATAGACCTAGAGGTGAGAAAGGCAACACCTGACCTTGGGTCTGAGGCCAGTGAGCAGTCCCTGGCCCAAGCAGGAGAGCAGATGGAGCTGGAGCTGGAGCTTGGGGGCCCTCAAAGGCCAAGCTGAGCAATTTAGACCTTTGACTGCAGACTATGCTAGCCTAAGGTCTGGGACCTTATGTTTGTAGGAGTTTAGAGTGGTCTTCAAAGTGGGTGTACACAATGATTATTGGGGTGTAAGAAGAAAATAGTAAAACTCCTATTGGTATTTTTTCTCACCCCTTTAAATGTCTGTCTTTAGTGAATATGAAGGTTTGGAGGCTTAGAGAGGTTGAGTTTCTCATCTGAGGTCACACAGCTAGTCAGTGTGCCTGACTCCATACCCAGCTGTGCTCACATATGCTGAGTCTTGTTGCAGACAGGTGAGGAGTTAAGTTGGGGCAGAGGCAGGTCTAGGGGAAAGTGGCCAGGAAGGTAGGCAGCCCTCAGCCCTGGCTGTCTCTGCCATCATGGGCAGAGGTTGAAGAACCTGCCCAGGCCTTTTTATTAGGCCCTCGGGGCCTGCTAAGAGAAGCTAAACAGCCCGGATGGGTGCAGTCTGCCAGCCAACCCCCCAAAGCCTCTCATCCCAGACTTGGACAATTCACCCATACCTTTGTGAGCAGGATCCCGGAGCAGAGAAGGGTAGGACCAGGGCTGAAAGGTCAGAATGAGATGACAGAGAGGAAGGGGAAGAATCTGATGGTGTTACCCAGTTGATGGTCACTGTGCCACCAACACATGCTAAGTCCCCCATGGCCCAGGGAACGAACCTACACGCTGGCCCCACCCTGCCTTCCCGCACTTCCCTGTGCTGAGTTTATAGGTGATTTTACCTACTGATATATACCTCTAAAAAAACTACTACCAGTTAAAAAATAAAATGGTTGGCTCAGCACCTATGGCTCACGTGGTTAAGGCGCCAGCCACATACACCTGAGCTGGCGGGTTTGAATCCAGCCCGTGCCCGCCAAACAACAATGATGGCTGCAACCAAAGAAAAAAATAGCCGGGCATTGTCGAGGGCACCTGTAGTCCCAGCTACTTGGGAGGTGGAGGCAGGAGAATCGCTTGAGCCCAGGAGTTGGAGGTTGCTGTGAGCTGTGATGCCACTGCACTCTATCCAGGGTGACAGCTTGAGGCTCTGTCTCAAAATAAATAAATAAATAAATAAATAAAATAGTTTTAATTCAAATACAATATCCAGACAGAAGAATGCATGTAACAGTGCAGTATGGTGGAGTTTACAGTCTAAACACATTCAAGAGCAACTAGAACCCAGACGAAGAAACAAAACATTTACTAGTCCCGGGGACCCCCTCATGTCGTCTTCCAGTCACCATCCCTAATCAGTAAAAGCCATCCTAACTTCTAACACCATAGACTATTTTTACCTGTCCTTGAACTTTTTATCAGTGGATTCCAGCCTGTGCTCTTTTATGTCTAGTTTATCACCTTCAACCTCAGGTGTGGGCTGTGCGGTGTTCCACGGTGTGCTTATAGCATGCTTTCTGTATCTGGTGTAGTGCTGGCGGACATTTGAGTTGCCCCAGTTTTGGTCTATTTTGAGCATTGCTGCTATAAATGTTTTTTATGTTTCTTTGCCTTTCTGTTGAGTATATACATACGGACCTGGGGTACACATGTGTTCGGCTTACATAAAGCTCTTTCCATTTTAAAAGAAAATCTTCCTTGCTGTTTTGTTTTTGCTTTAATCAATTTTATTGAGGCATAATCAGATATAATAAAGCGCACCCATTTTAAGAGTGCAGATCAATGACTTTTGCTAAATGTATGCACACCAGCATAGTCAAGATAAAGGGCACTTCCATCTTCACAGAGTTGCTTCTCATGCCCCTTTGCAGTTAATGTTTCCACCTGCCCTACCCCAGGCAACTGCCGATTTGATTTCTATTTTTTTCCTTTCAAATCGGAACATGACCGATTTGATTTCTATCACTACATCTTAGTTTTGCCTGGTTTTGAGCTCCCTATAGATGTACTTGTGCCTGGCTTCTTTCCCTCAGTTTAGCACCTGGAAGATTGCTGCTGTCAGTTGATGCACATCATTGCTTGTAACAGCTGCTCCTTTTTTTTTGTAGAGACAGATCTCACTTTATCGTCCTAGGTAGAGTGCTATGGCGTCACACAGTTCACAGCAACCTCCAACTCCTGGGCTTAGGCGATTCTCTTGTCTCAGCCTCCCGAGTAGCTGGGACTACAGGCGCCCGCCACAACATCCAGCTATTTTTTTGGTATTGCAGTTTGCCTGAGGCCAGGTTTGAACCTGCCACCTTCAGTATGTGGGGCCAGCGCCTTACTGGATGAGCCACAGGCACCGCCCTGTTCCTTTTCAATGTGTGCATTTTTTTTTTTTTTTTTTGAGACAGAGCCTCAAGCTTTCACCCTGGGTAGAGTGTCATGGCATTACAGCTCACAGCAACCTCCGATTACTGGGCTCAAGCGAGTCTCCTGCCTCTGCCTCCCAAGTAGCTGGGACTACAGGCGCCCACCACAACGCCGGCTATTTTTGTTTGGGTTGCAGCTGTCATTGGTGGTTGGCGGGCCCAGGCTGAATTTGAACCCGCCAGCTCAGGTTTACATGGCTGGCGCCTTAGCCCACTGAGCCACAGGTGCCGAGCCTCAATGTGTGCATTTTATGGATATATCACGGTTTCTTCATCTATTCTCCTCTTGGTGGACATTTAGGCTGTTTCCAGTTTGGCTTTTACACATAACTTTGTGGTAATCATTCAGGCATAAGACTTTGTGTGGAAATATGTTTTCCTTCCTGGGAGCTGAATTGCTAGGTGTAAGGTGTATGTTTAACCTCATAAGAAATTGCCAGTTTTCCAAAGGGCTTGCACCACTTCGCAGCTTCATCAGCAATGAACGAGAGGCCAGTTGCTCCACATCCTCACCAATGCTTAGTCTTGTGTTTCTATTTAACGCTAGCCATGCTGATGGGTCTGAAGGGCTATCTTACAGGGTTATTTTTTTTTTTTTTGAGAAAGAGCCTCAAGCTGTCACCCTGGATAGAGTGCTGTGGCATCACAGCTCACAGGAATCTCCAATTCCTGAGCTCAAGCGAGTCTCCTGCCTCTGCCTCCCAAGCAGCTGGGACCACAGGCGCCCGCCACAACGCCCGGCCACTTTTTTTTTGGTTGCAGCGGTCAGTGTTGTTTGGTGGGCCTGGGCTGGATTTGAACCCGCCAGCTCAGGTGTACGTGGCTGGCGCCTTAGCCCGCTGAGCTATAGGGGCCGAGCCATCTTACAGGGTTTTTAATTTGCCTTCCCCTAAAGACTAATGATGGGGAGCACCTTTCATGTGCTTCTTGGCTCTTTGTATATTTCCTTTGGTAAACTATCTATTCAAGTCTTCCTTATTTTGTTACCCTCATCATCCATTGCTCAGCCCCTCTCTCTGCCATCTGCACCCTTGGTGCCTCCATGTTTGAGGTGGTGAAACAGTTTCCAGATTGGCCATCCTCATGCCAATGACTACTCCATTGTGCCAGACAGACCTGCCTAAACATCACACTACATAAGTCATTCCCTTGCTCTAAAACCTGCTGTGGCTTCCCAAGTCTGTGGGGACAAGACCCAACTTCCCCAACTGCCTTCGGGGCACCTCCAGCCCTTAGCACCGTTAGATTTCTCTTCTGCCTTGCCTTGCCTTTCCTCCCAAGCTCCCAAGCTCTGCTCTTGCCCTGTGTGTTGAGGATCTAGGATACCTGATTTCCTCCCTCCTTCTCCAGGCTTAATTCTATCAAATTATTTGTTAAAAAAAAAAAAATAAGCTCTGGTGTGGTGGCTCATGCCTGCAATCCTAGTGTTCTGGAAGGCCAAGGCAGATGGATTGCTTGAGCTCAGGAGTTCGAGACCAGCCTGAGCAAGAGCGAGACCAGTCTGTACTGAAAAAACAAAGAAACACAAAACTAGTTGGGCATTCTGGTGGATGCCTGTCCCAGCTACTCAGGAGGCTGAGGCATCTTGGGCTTGAGCCCAAGAGTTTGAGGTTGCTGTGAGATATAATGCCAGGGCACTCTACCCACAGTGACAGAGTGAGTCTCTGTCTCAAAAAAAAAAAAAAAAAATTCTGTTCTAAATCAAGTCTGCCTCTCTGCAGGAAGGCTGCCAGCCAGCCCCACTCCATGGAGATTCCTGGTCCCTCCTGGGTCCTCTAATGTGTTGTCTCTACTCTTGTTTGGCACTCAGTATTGCCTTCTTACAGTGCCACTTAGATGTCTAGGAGATAGCTAGGGTCTGGAGAGGACTTCTTGGTACTGGGAAGTTTCTTGTATATATGATAAAAAGCCATGAGACCCCCTACCTTAGAAACTTATAAGGTTGAATATTAATATGAAATTTGCTTTAAAAATTATACATGTCCAGGCAGCACCTGTAGCTCAGTGGGTAGGGTGCTGGCCCCATATACCGAGGGTGGTGGGTTCAAACCCGGCCCCAGCCAAACTGCAACAACCAAGTGTAGTGGGTGCCTGTAGTCCCAGCTACTTGGGAGACTGAGGCAAGAGAATCGCCTAAGCCCAGGAGTTGGAGGTTGCTGTGAGCTGTGATGCCATAGCACTCTACTGACGGCAATAAAGTGAGACTCTGTCTCTAAAAAGAAAAAAAATATATTATATATGTCCTTTTCTTGAAAATGCTAGGATTTGGGGATAGGGAAGGAAAGCAAGGAAGAAGAAATCTCTCCTTTATTTGTCCTAAAATTCTCTGATGTGGACAAAAGATAATTGGATTTGGGGATTTGAGTCCTGAATTTGAATTCTAGTTCTGCCATTTAGTAACTGTGGGGTGCTGGGCAGAGCAGCTTATCTCTGGGGCCTCTATTGATTAAATGAGGGAGGATGCCACCCTTGAGGAGTGTAGGGGATACACAAAACCTAGTCAGAATGTGAAAGTCAGTGGTAAACTGCACACCGTTGAGAACTCACCCCTTACAATGCTGACTTGGTAAAGAACTCTGAGAAAGCATAGACGAGATAAGCTCCTAAGAATTCAGGAAAGCAGGAAGATTCAAAGCCACTAGTGTCACTAACTCTTTCTCCCTTACAGGTCCCCCTCCCTTTCTGCTGAAATTGTTGCTGTCCTCACCACACCAGATCTTTTAGTTAAGGGACTTAACTATGAAGCCCAGGGAAGGCAAAAGAAAAAAAGAAAGGGCCCGCCCTCGGAAACAGAGAAGGGGAATTTGTAGAGGAACAACAGGCTTACCCTCTGAGGACCAAGGTCAGTTCCAGCAGTGCTGGATGGGGGCCTGGGCTGAGGGGAAGGGGCTGTGGCAGGGAAAGGCCAAGTCTCAGAGGCCCAGGCCCTGGGTTCAGACCTAGGCACTCCTGAGGGAGTGGCATTGCAGAGACCCCCGACTGGGATGTGTACCCCAAGAAGAGTGACATGTTTACTCCAGCATCACCTCTTTTAGAACACTGTTGGGCTGGAGAGCCAGTTCCCCGTGGGTCACCTCTGCTGCAGTCAGACTCAGAGAAGACCCTTCCACACACCCCCAACCCACCTGGGAGGAGTGAGTCCTTGAACTTTCTATCCAAAATGTTTTGCGCCAAGCCTTGTTCTAGGTAGTAAAGGAACAGCTTGAGCAAAAGTGGCAAAATGAGGAAGGTACTTTGGCACCCGGGGTCCAGTCTGTTGACGGAGACAGACAACCAGCAAACATTTGCGTCTGGTGTCGGGAGGGCTGCTAAGTGCAACTAAGAAAAACGCCCAGGATGTGGGCGGGCTGCGGGAGTGGGCGGATGAGGGGTGCTCGGACAAACCCATCACCCATCGCCGCGGCTCCTCCCGCGGCGGTTTGGGACTGCCAGCCAGTGGCTTGCATCAGAGCCCGAGGCGGACCTAGGTCGCCATCGCGCAGGCAGCAGAGGTGATGGGACGGCCCTCACGGTGACCCAGGGCGGTGTCGCCAGCAGGCGCGTGACTCCGCCCCGCCCTCCCGCCAGGCTAGCGCCCGGGTCGCGCGCCTGGTCTCCAGTCCTCCGGGCCTCTCCGCGTCCGGGCGCCAAGCGAGCCCATGGAGCCTGCGGAGCCGGTGGAGCCCGTGGAGCCGGCGCGGGGAGGCGCCGGCGGGGCCGCGGCGATGCTGCGCGAGCTGGAGGCGCTGGTCCAGGACGTGGTGACCGCGAGCTCTTGGTGGGAGCGCCACGGGGTGGACTGCACCATCCTGGCGCTCAGCCTCCTCGCCTTGCCGGCAGGTGAGGGTCAAGGGGACAGGACGACAAGGGCCGGATTGCGGGTGGGATTGGAGTGCGGGTTCTGCTACAGCACCAGGGGACCAGGGAAGCAGAGAGAGCTGGCACTCTGAGACGCCAGAACAGAGGATTACACCCCAATCCTCAAAGTTTGTACTGGGATGTCCTGCCCTGCGTGCCCCCTGTCTCCTCCAGAGCAGGGCACTGGAGGAGAAAGTCTGATGGCATAAAGTGTGCTGGACGGGAAAGTTGAGATGGGTCAGAGTGGTGGGGAGTGGCAATGAGGTCTCTGGGGAAGGTGGGGAGACCAGGAATGCGGTAGGCAGTGAGGGAGGGGGAGTCTCCTCTGGGCCTCTTAATGTGTGGAACCCCTGATACTTGGGCCCCTATCACTGCTCTTACTGGGACCCAGAAGGGAAACCCAGGCAGAATGGGAACCTCTGGGTCTCCTTAGCAAGCTAGTGGGGGACTCGGATTTGTCCCAGATCCTGTAAAAAGAACCAGTTTACCCACCTCAGGCCATATGCAGTCCCCCAAACTGGGTCCCCTTTGGCCTGGGCTCCCAGGATGGGGGCTGAGGTGTCTGGGCCCAGATCTCTGAGAGCTGGAGAAAGACTCAGTGTCCCCTTCCCTTCCCCATGCAGGGTTCCTGTGTCTGCGCTCTGAGAATGTGCTGGTCTTTGCCATTGGCGTCACCATCTTGGGTGTGTGCCACTATACGCTCACCGTCAAGGGTAGCCACCTGGCCACTCATGGTGCCCTCACAGAGTCCAAACGCTGGAGTAAGATCTGGCTGCTTTTCTTTGTGGAGGTGAGCCTGGGAGAGGGCATGGGCATCTGCTGTCACCTGCTGGCTCTGTGTGGCCAGAGTCATTCTTCTCCACAGGCTTGCAAGTGTGTCCTGTGTGTGTGCTCACTTGGGCAGCTGCAGCTGTTGCCATGTGGGTCCAAATGTGCAGTTTGCACTACTGGACGTGTGTCTGTGTGTGCACTTCTCCAAGCCCTTGACAGGGTATTTGCAAGTCAACAGAGAACCGAGTGAGGAGTATCCGAGTGTCTACCTATGGCAGTGGACTTGGCCTGGGCACACTCACTTGCTTCTGCAACACTGGGCCAAGTGCTGACTAGAGCTTCTTCCTCCTACCAGGATACCTGTGGCTGGCAGGTCCTGATGTGTGACAGTCTTGGCCCACAACTGTAGCCAGTGGGGCCTCCAGGTTTTGCAATCAGGGTTTAAAAATGTGAACCACAAAAAGAAGGGGCGGGGAGGAGGGGTTCAGTGTCAAGGCATCCCAGCTCTTCATCATGCTCCTCTGACCCCTGGCGATGACCAGGCCATCTGAGAAGCACCCTGCTCCCCCAGGTCTGCTCAGGAAGGGCCGAGCCTTACCCTCCCATCTTCCAACCGCTCCTGGTTCTGCCCTAGCCGTCTCCCCTAAGGGCAAGCCCAGGAAAGCAAAGGTTTCTGACCAGATTGTCTTGGTCTCCAAACTTCTCCAGTTCCTCTGCTGAACTTGCTCTCTCCTCCATTCCAGGGGGACCATCATCTGGCCACCCAGGTCCCTTATGGATAAACAGGAAACCTGGTACTAGAAATAGTCCTTATTGGCAGGGACTGGTTACTAGTACCAAATAATTCAATTGCTAACCTTGTATAAAGTTGTATAACTTTAACTTACGCACACATACAGTGTATCTACACCACCATACCGCGTTACCTAACTCTCCCTACTCTCTGCTGTCCCCCCCCCCCAGCACACATTTCTAAAGTATTGAGGACAAGAGAAGCCAACAGGCTTGGGAATCTCGGGGTTGGTTTTAAAACACGTCCTTTCCCGGGATCCCTGAGTATCCATCCCCATCAGACTCTGAGGACCCTGGAGTCTGGGTGTGAAGCCCACCAGGTTTGTAATCCCCAGGGAGTAGCAGGGAAGACACTGGGCTGTGCCGGCTCCATGGGCAGTGTTGGACCATGGGGTCAGAGGGGAAGAATGCATGAACTCTGGATTTTTCAAAACTGTACTGAGTGTCCGGGGCTGGGAGGCAGTGGAGGGTGAGGAGCAGGTATTACTGGGACTACTTGGCTGCTGGGGATTTGTCATGCAGAGATGACCTAGTGGTTCTACAACTTTGTGTTGCCAGAGTGCCCTGGAGGGCCAGGCTTGTTGAAGAGGACCTGGGCCACTGCATTTTTATCAAGCTCTCTGGGTGAATCTGATACCCCCCTCCCAAAGTGTGATACCCTCACAGTAGCTATCGTGTGTCTGAACCAAGGCAGGGAGCCAAGGGTGCCTCCTCCTCCTTTTTAAGCTTCTCTGCCAGGAGCAGTTCCACAGCCTCAGGCATCAACTGAGTACCCTTGGTTTTCCTGGGCATCAGCATTTTGGGGATTGTCTCAGGGTTGGCCAGCTTCCAACCAGGGATGGGACAGGACCTCCCCCTCAGACATGTGGGATCTCGGGGGGTGGGGGAGACAGACAGAGTAGAGGGGGTGTTTCCGCTCTAGGTTGTTGTGTTTCTCCTATAGTATCCAAAGTCACATGCTGTCCCCTTCCTGCACGAGGTGAGTTCCTCCACAGATCTGTTTTTGGCCTACATGAGAAAGTTGCATCCCTCCTGGGAGCATAAGCCTTCCCCTCTCTCCTGCCCACTGATGACCCTGGCCTTACCTAGCAGAAGCACCTTCCCTTACCTGTCCTAGGTTACCTCATTAGATGGCCATTTGTATTCCTGGGACAACAAGGGCCGGATTGTGGGCACCATGCCAGCTCAGATGGCCACAGGAAGGTGGAATAGGCCATTGTAGTTTAAATCCTGAAGCTTGGGAAGGATTAACTCCTGAAATCAAAGGGCTTTAGGGCCTCTCCTGCATGTCACACACAATCCAAGATGCTCCCCCGAGTGGGAGGGAACAGGCTGTGCCGGTTACTAAGCCCTTTGTTGAATCTCAGCTTCAAATCCTCCTTATGAAGTTGGCTTTGTGCTACAGGGACAGAGCCACAGTTGGTCCATGGGGAGCTGTGCACAGCGAGCTCTGCCCTGGGGGGGGGGGTCTCCCTGGGAATCTGTCATCTTCCTTCAGTTCTCTTGTGGGGGGTGGAAAAAAAGCCAAGAACCTTAAGCATAGTCATGATCTTGGAACTTTCTCTTCTCTCTCGGGTTCTGTGCCACTGTGATCCTCCAGGCCGTCTCTCTGATCTTCTCTCCGCTTGTCCCCACCCAAAGCTCAAGGGGTATTGTCTAAGTTCAACTACGATTTCTTCTTTTTATAATTTTTAAAATTTATGTGGCGAGCAAACTCAGATTTGCAGTACAAAATATAAAACAACCTTTTCATTTTTTAAGATAATTATAGAGTCACAGGACTTGCAAAAGTAGGACAGAGAGGTCTGGTGTATCCTTCACCCAGTTTCCCCCAAGAGTTGTATTGATGTAAGTGTTGTTCAGTACCAAAACCGAGGAAATTGACATTGGTACGAGGAGTGCGTCTGGAGGGTTTGTGCCATTTTATCCCATGTGTGGATTCTCAAATGTGCTTTCACGTGCCTCTGGCCCCAGCTTTGGGATGGCTTCCTGAGGACTCCAGGAAGGGAGTCTCACTACAATTCCCATTCCTGTACTCCTGTGGGTGTCTAAAGCCTAGCTTTGGTGTAGTATGTAGCTGTCCTCCCCACAGGGCCTAGCAGGGCTGGGGGGTGGCCTGGAGCAGGGGCACGTGGACTCTGAATGGTGAAAAATGGCATTATGCTATCAGGGTGATGGTAGGTGCCCTGCTGGGGGAGGACCCTGGGAGGGAGGCTGGTTTGCTGGGAGCTTTGGAAGCTGAGAAGGTGTTGGCCAAGGTTCTGACAGGTAGATGAGGGCCAGGCCGAGAGCTGTCCTGAATCCCGAACGATGCTCCCAACATAATCCAACTGCTGCCAGGCTTCATAGGTGCTGGGGACACAGTGGTGAGTAAGACCCAGGTCCAGTTCCCCAGGAGACAGATTCAAGTGGGAAAGAGACATACATGAATGACATCAAAATAATACAAAATCTTGGTTATTCTAGCTGACACTGTCTGCTTACTGTGTTCTTTATGGGAATGCTGTGAGGGTGAAGCTCTGTTACCCTCACTTTGCAGATGAGGAAACACTGGCCTCGGAGGTGAAGCCACTTGTCCAAGCCTGTGCCACTGGTAGGAGACTGACTGGGACCAGGGCAAGCAGAATGTGACAAGGGCATAGTCCAGGGTAGAGTGAAGGTTCTGAGAGCTTGGGGTGGGGAGTGCATGGTGGGGACGTGGACAATGTCTGGAGACATTTTTGCCTACCAAGGCTAGGGCACGTGTGTGCTAAACGTCCTACAGTACACAGCTCCTGAAATAAAGTGTCCTTGGTCCCAAATGTTAATCTTGCGACCTGAGAGACCCTGGGAGAGTCTCCAGAAGAGAAGCTGCCAGGACAGTGTGTTTGGCCAGGCTGAGAAACAGGAAGGTGGTTTCAGACAGAGCAGAGATATAGGTCATGGGAAAGAGCGCAGAGAAATCTGGGGTCACTAAACTCTAACAGGAAGCCCTTAAGAAGGGGGACAAGAAGGCCCATGCCAGGCAGAGAGCTGGGACTCTACCCTGTGGCCAAAGGTTGTTGTTTAAGTTGATGGTTTTCAAAACTAACTTAATTTGTTTTTGGACAGACCCGTTGGCTCATGCTTATAATCTTAGCAGTCTTGGCGGCTGAGATGGGTAGATCTCTTGAGCTCTGGAGTTTGAGACCAGCCTGAGCAAGAGTGAGACCTTGTCTCTACTAAAAATAGAGAAATTAGCTGGATGTCGTGGCAGGTAGTCCCAGCTAATCGGGAGGCTGAGGCAGGAGGATCATCTGAACCCAGGAGTTTGAATTTGCTGTGAGCTAAGCCGAAGCCATGACACTCTAGTGTGGGCAATAGAATGAGACTCTGTATCAACATCCAGCCCCCCCAAAAAAACACCTCCAAACAAACTCCCTCTCCAAAGCTGCTCCAAATGAACTTTATTTTTGACTAGGTAATGTGTTTACATAGTTCAGAATCCAAAAGTATAGGTAGAGTCTCTCTCCCTGTCCCTTTCTGCAGCTGCCCCATTTTCCTCCTGGCAGAGGATGCACAGAGGTTATCAGTCTCCTCTGTCCTTCTCTAGTATTTACCTTTTGTTTTTTAAGCAAACAGCACATTGCAGGATTTTAAATGCAATCATAACATTATGACGTAATCAAAGCTGGGTGTTAACTAGGTCACCCTATTGGACTTGGGGCAAATGAACGGGAGATGGGTCATGGTGGTTGGTCTGGACTGGCTGAGAGATGGTGAGGACAGAAGGGCAGGGAGAGGGTTTGGCTGGAGGTCATCTGCGTGGGATCTGGGGAGGAGGAAGGGAAGAGGAGTAGGAAGTCCACAGCAGGAGTGGGGAACCTGTGACCTTAGAACCACATGTGGCCTTCTGGATCCTCGAAGGGTAGCCTTTTGACTTAATGCAAATTTTACAGAGCAAATCCTTTGAATAAAGGGAAGTTTTGATTTGGTCGAGGCACCACACTTGGGGATCTGGAGGGCTACATGTGGCCTTGAGGCCGCAGGTTCCCCACCCTTGGAAGGGTAACAGCTTGTTTTCCATCTCTGAACCTTGGTGGGGGGTCTCTCTTAAGATGGGTGCAGGACTGGCAGCAGCCAGCAGGGACAGGAAGAGGAAGGAGAGCTGTGAGAAGAACAGAATTTTTTTTTTTAAGGCAAAGTCTTACTCGTTGCCCTGGGTAGAGTGCCATGGCATCATAGCTCACAGGAATGTCAAACTCTTGGGGTCAAGCCATTCTCTTGCCTCAGCTTCCCGAGTAGCTAGGACTGCAGGAACCGACCACAGCTATTTTTAGAGATGGGGTCTCGAACTTTTTTTGTGTGTGTGACAGAGTCTCACTATGTTGTGCTTGGTAGAGTGCCATGGCGTTACAGCTCACAGCAACCTCAAATTTTTGGCTTCAGTGATTCTCTTGCCTCACCCTCTCAAGTAGCTGGGACTACAGGTGCCCGCCATAATGCCCAGCTATTTTTTTTTGTTGTTGTTATTGTCATTGTTTTTTGGCAGGCCTTGCTGGGTTCAAACCTGCCAGCCCTGGTGTATGTGGCTGGCGCCCTAGACACTGAGCTATAGGCGCTGAGCCTAAAATACCACCTATTTTTTTGTTGCAGTTGTCTTTTTTTTTTTTTTGCAGTTTTTGTCTAGGGCTGGATTTGAACCCGCCACCTCCGGCAGATGGGGCCGGCGCCCTACTCCTTTGAGCCACAGGCCCTGTCCAATTCATTGTTTTTTTTATATGGCCTGGACCAAGTTTGAGCCTGCCACCCTCAGTGTATGTGGGGCACCATAACCACTATGCTATGGGTGCCAAGCCGGAGTCCTGAACTTCTAAGCAATCCACCTGCCTCAGCTTCACAGACTGCTAGGATTATAGGTGTAGCCACCGTGCCTGGGCAACAGCCAGTATTTTTATATAAGCATGTCCCCAATATTACATGCATTTGTTATTTAGCTGAAATTCTAATCTAAACAGCCCTCCTGTACTTTTTGTTTGCCACATCTGGCAGCCATACTCAGTGAGAGTATGTGTCCCTGGGTCCTGGGCAGGCTGTCAGGCAGGATCTATGTGAAGATAGTCATGTTTTTAGCACCTCTGTGATAAGAGAGGGCTATGGCAAGAGGCGCCTTCGGGTGCCTTGCCCTGAGGGGAGCAGACTCCATTTGGTCACTGAGGAGCCTGGCAGATGGCTCTGATGGTGTCTTGTTCCCTTTCAGGTCTTGTCCCCGGTAATTCTGCAGGCCTAGCGTGGTGCCTGGCACTGTCCAGGGTCGGAGGATGCTTAAACAACCGAGTGAACGAATAAATGAATGAATGAGAGATTTCTGGAGCCCCTGACAGGCAGCTGAGATGTCCAGCAGAATTATACTGATGTCCCTTCCACCTCCCACCACGCTTTGGCCACTCAGAGCCTGAAAGCTGCTGAGAGACTGAGCCTCTTAAGTCTTCCTGAGGGGCACAGAGGGTGGTAGGTGACATGAAGGAGCAGCACCAACTTCGAGGCTTCTAGAATTTTCTCTGGGTCTGAATGTGAATCCTCTTGGGCAAGACCTTTAAATAATCCTTCTCAGCAGGACAGTCCATTTCCCAAAGAACTCAGCAACATGTGGTCATCTCTCACTGCCCTCGGGTGGATGGGTGTTGGGACACACTGTCATCCAGCCATCTTGCCCCTCTAGCCCAACTCCTTCCCTTCTCCTCCCTCTCTAAATGGGAGTGAGGGTTTCCGAGTTACAGAAATAGCTTCAAATCTGTTCTTATTCATGAAAAGGTGACTCATACACCGACTCTGGAAGCATGTGCCAAGTCATAAGTCCACTGGACACTTCACTGTCCTCAGGAAAAACTACCTGGGGCAGGAGGAGGGTTGCAGCATCTGAAAGCAAAGTGCCTTGTCCTACTCTGGGGGACTGCACAGATATGCAATGGTGGCACTAGCACTTATCTTCCCATCCTGTGCCATGCGGGATTGTGGGTTTGACGTGTCTTCCTGTGGTTTGTGGAACTGCCCTGTACTCCTCAGTGTCCTGTAGATAGAACATGTGGCTACATTTTGGCTTCAGTGTCATTCTAAGGGACAGAGCTGGTAGACAATGCCATTCCTTATTTCCTATTCAACTTCAGTGGTTCGTGTCAGGATTCCCATGGCTTATCTTGGGTGGAATTCTGCCTCTGCCACCTACTTAGCTATGTGATTTGGGGCCACTTGGCTTCTATCTCAGTTTCTGGTTCTATGGACTGTGAATAATGCCACTGCTGACCCCCTAGCCTGGGCAGAACAATGGCACACAGAGATTGCTCAGCAAAGGGGCTCCATCCTGGCAGATGCTGTATGTTCTTCCAGAAACAGGCAGGCAGCAGCTTCAATATAATTAGCAAAATTTTCTGACTTAGATAAAATATTGGAAGAGGCTTATATCTGCTTCTCAATTTGCATGTATCTGCATAAGAAATGCCTTAGCATCTCTTTTGCATTCTGGGATGACAGCTCTCCTAGGAGTCAGCAGCTTGTGTGTGACTGGCTGGTCTTGAGAAGCTTCAGAGAAGGCTGTGCTGGAGATGTCACCTCTAGGGAGAAGCTGGCTTTCCCTGTGGCAGCCCCTCTTGTAGACTAGAGGTAGGGAACCTGTGGCCTCAAGGCTACATATGGTCCTCCAGATCCAAGTGTGGCCTCTTGACTGAATCCAAACTTCACAGAATGAAGCCTATTGTTGTTCTGTGAAGTTTGGGTTCAGTCAAAAGCCTGTACTCAAGGATCCAGAAGGCCGCATGTGGCCCTAAGGCTGCAGGTTGTAGACTGTTCAGAAGATGGTCCCTTCACTCTCAGACCCTTCCTGTACCCTTCCCCTGGCTGCTATGGGCTCGGAACAAAGCAGTGTTGTGAAGGTGTAGGTGTTTCTAAGGTAAACAAGCACAAGACAATTGCAAAGATGCTGGGAACTTCACCTGTGCAGTGTGTCCAATCTGCACAGCCTCTGAGACCCTTGGAGTTGCCAGGTGGTCACAGCCAGAGTGGCACTCTGGGGGTCCAGCCTTCTACCCTCAAATGCTTTGCAGAGCCACAGTGAGTAGGCATGGTTGTTTTGCCTGGATGCCACTCCATGGTCACGGATACCTGAGAGTGGATGGTTAAGATTGATGAGATGGGGCTATGAGGCAGGAAGGCCCCAGAAATGCAGGGCCCGAGGAGCTGGGGGTGTTCTCCAGGCTCCCAAAGGCTCTGCTATGCTTGACTGTGCCTGCCATCGACCCTCGTGCCTCCTGGCTGCCCCCTCTAGATATGCACGGCCTTCACTGCAGAGTGTGCCAAGCACGGACATGTCAAGATGCACCATTGCTACACCAATGTGGTGGGCCTGGGGGACTCCAGCACGTGGAGGCTGCCTTGTCTCAACCGCTATGTCTACATGTTCCTAGCTCCTCTCCTGATCCCCATCATTACCCCACTGGTGGCAATGGGTAAGTACTGTGAGCAACTGGTACCCCTGGTTCCTGACTTCATGGAGACTGCTTGTGGAGGAAGCTGGGAGTCCCAAATGAAGACACGCCGGAGACTTTCTGAGACAGTCAGGGTAGAAAGAGCCTCGGACCCAGGGCCAGATCTAGCTCTGTCGCTTATTGGCTGGGGACTCTGGCAAGGTAGCATCCTCTCTGAGCCTTCTGCATCTGCTTCCCCAGGATGCTGTGAAAGATAATGAGTGTATAGACGTAAGAGTGCTTCGTAGACGGCTCACAGGTGATAGCGCATGGTGCTATATTTGATGACAGGGGGGCAATATGATACTGTGAAAGAAGCTGGGGCTATGGGTCAGCCAGACCCTGATTCAAATCCCAGATCTTGACCTTGGTCAGGTTGCTTTATGGCTCCATTTCTTCATCTGTTTACCACAAGAGCCCATGTGTCAGGGCTGCCACGGGTATTCCCTGAACACACCTACACTGCCCTCTGCCTTAGCGCCAAGGAGCTGGTTCACAAGACCTTGCCGCCCCTCACTCTATGTCTTTCCCTCTGGCAGAGCGGCTGAGGCAGGTGGAGCTCAGGACGGCTCTGCGGACGCTGGGCCTGATCTCCCTGGGCCTTTATTCCCACTACTGGCTGCTTCTGAACGTGTCAGGCTTTAAGAGCCCCTGCTCGGCCCTGGTCTGCATGTTCCTCATCAGATCCCTACTGGCCCACCCCTACCTGCATGTCAACATCTTCCAGGTAAGGCCTCCTCTGACCTGGTGTCGGGTGGCTAAGAGGGGGGCATTCTCCTGGAGCCAAGGCTGGGAGAAGGAAGGCTGCCTGAGGAAGAGGGGGAGGCTCTCCACCAGCTACCCCCCAACTTGGGTCATCACTGAGAGTTTGGCTTCAGGTCAGAAGTTTGCTCCTCCCCAATGCTGGCTGGTAGCTTTCATTCATGCACCATGCCCAGTGAGGCAGGCAGATGGAGGAGCTGGAGAGGGAAGGCCTTCATGCCAGGCCAGGGCCCAGCACTCAGTTCTGGCACCATTTCCACAGGGACATATCTCGGCTTCCCTGGGGCACAGCATCCTGTACTTCACTGTCCTGTACTTGCCATACTGCTGTTAACTACTTAATCCCAGAATTGGGTCCCACCTGCTTGTACTGTGAAGCTCCTGCTCACTGCTGAGTCCTAGGCCAAGGCAGTGCCCAGCAGAGGGGACACTGGTGCATATTTGTTGAAGGAGAAGGTACAAAAGAGGAGAACAAACTTGATCTTGAATGGCGAGTAGGATTTTTTTTTTCCTGAGACAGAGTCTCACTTTGTCACCCTGGGTGGAGAGCATGGTGTCATCATAACTCACAGCAACCTCAAATTCCTGAGGTTGAGAAATCTCCTGGCGCCAGGATGTTACTTGGTGCAATCCTCTTGTCTCAGCCTCCTGAGCAGTGCCTGCCACTGCACCTGGATAGTTTTCTTCTATTTTTAGTAGAGATGGGGTCTTGCTTTTGCTCAGGGTGGTCTTGAACCCTCAGCCCCCAGAGTGCTAGGATTACAGGCATGAGCCACTGAGCCTGGCTTGATGAGTAGGATCTTGACTGCAGAAAAGAGCAGGAAGGGTCGGTCTCTCCAGGATGAGGCAGGGGTGCAGTCCTGTGAGAGCTGGTAGTAGGAAGTCTCAGCATTGGAGCATCTGGGATCCGAGAATGCCTGGGCCAAGCTCCTTGTCCCTTGTCATGTAGATGGGGAGAGAGGCCCAAAGATGGGTAAAACTCAGTGTGGGGCACAGGCAGGGTGGGCATCAGAGGTGGGCCAGGAGCCCAGGCAGCTCACACTTCTACCAGGTTCCTCTGCATGGGGGCTGGAGGAGAGAAGACCCCTCACTGGGTCTTCTCTCCCCTAGCCAGGTGAGTGCCAGGTGAGGACACTTGTGGTGAGGTGGTCTGGGGCTGCCAGCGGGGTATCTTCACCCAGCTAACACTAACCCACGTGTCTGCCATAGCACATCGGGCTGCCCATGTTCTCCCGAGACTACAAGCCCCGACGGATTCACATGATGAGCCTGGGGGTGCTAAACCTAGCTCGGCTGCCCCTGCTGGACTGGGCATTTGGTCACTCAATCATCAGCTGCCACGTGGAACACCACCTCTTCCCCAGGCTCTCCGACAACATGTGCCTGAAGGTAGCCAAGGGCTGGGCTGGTGGGAGATGAAGGGAAGGTCTGGGGTGGGCTGGGGCAGCCTTCAGGGTTTACCTGAGCCCCCAGTCACCCACCTGGCCTGGTCAGGGGCCACATAGGAAAGGCAGAACAGTGAATAAGTGGCAGCCTGAGTTTCAGATCAGAGACACCTGGGTTTCTTATTAGCTCTGGGCAAGTTAAATGAATGGCTCTGAGCTTCAGCTTCTATCAAATGGGAGTGAGCAATGCTTATGATGACAGGCTTTGAGGATGAAACGGAGAAACAGATCTGAAATGTCTGGGACACAATAAGGGAGCTTGGGTTTTCATCCCCCTGAACCAAGGATGGTCATGCAGCTAGAGCAGCACTGGGGAGGATGTTGGAGAGAAGCCCCTCCTACCTTTGCCTGCTGAGTTGGGGGCAGGAATTGTCTGACCCTTGTAGCCCCTCAGCTCCTCTAGAGCATTGTGGAACAAAGCAGAAAGAGGCCAGCGCTAGGGTAGGTGGGCCTCCCCTCCCCTCCCTTCCCCTTCCCTCCTCACAGTCCTGGCTTGTGGACCCCTCACCCTGCCCATCTTCCCACAGGTGAAGCCCGTGGTGTCCCAGTTCCTCCGTGAGAAGCAGCTGCCCTATAATGAAGATTCGTACCAAGCTCGCTTCTGGCTGTTTCTCCATTGCTATGAGGAGCTCATGGTGCAGGCCCCACCAATCACTGAGCTTGTGGGGCTGCAGTGAGGCTGGGGTGGTGCTGCCACCCATCCTCTTTGGCCCGGGGCCCAGCCCTTCTGCTGCTGCTGGCCCATGGGTATGGCCTGGTGGCTGGTGGTGGACCTGGAGCATTAAGGAATTGGGGGGGGAGGGGCTCCTGCCCTGAGCTTTTCTCAGTTTCTGGGGGAAAGCAATAATGGTGGCTGGGCATCCTGGGCAGGGTGACCTCAGCCAGCTGCATCTCAGGACTAAATAGCCAATCCCTATCCCCACCCCATCTGAGCCTTGGTAGAGCTAAGGGGGTGACAGAAGGTAAGGAGGGATCCTGTGCAGGGGCCACTTGGGAGATGGGAGACAAGAGAAAGTAGGGTCAGCCCCCTAAGCAGAGGCCACCCTGGTGCTAGGCCTCCCTACCATGGCTCGGCCACTGCTTCTTCCTGTACCCTTTGATGCTTTGCCCACCAAGGTGCCCTATTCCCAGGGACTTCAGGGTGAGCTTACTTTTGGCAGGCATGCCTGGCTTCTCAGCCAAAAAAGTCTGTGCAAGACACTGGCTCAGCAGTATCGGTGAAATATAAGTGAGTGTGTGCTTTGTGGGGAAAGGACTCCAGGAGAAGTGAGGGGAGAAAGTTCCTCAGGAGCTGAGTTGGGGAAAGAGTATAAGCAGCTTTGAGTGTGACCTTGGCTAGCAAAGTCTGCTTTGCTCTACGGTGTTTAGAAACAGTAAACCTAGGGAATTATCCACTGGGAGAGAGAATTCCTGGGCAGGGGGAGAGTAGCTGAGGCTGGAGAGTGTTATGGGAACAGAGTCTGGAAGACAGATGTTACCTTAGAGGGGAGGGGAAGGAATGTGGGATGCAGGGAGAAAAGCTTGAGGTCAGAGCTGGGCTGGGTGAGGAAGGGTGGTCTGCAGCCTCGGATTGAGGTGGGACTAACAAGGGAACCTTGGATACCAGCCAGAGGAAGGGGCCAAGGCATTGAGGGACACCACTGGGATTCAGTGCAAAATGGGCAGAGTTAAAGATGGCTGGGAGCTGCCCCAGCTGGGGCCTGGGTCTGGGGACTGCAAGGCAGTGCCCAGGTGGAGGCAGGGGAGGTGGCCAGGCCTATAAAAGGAGGCTAGAACAGATAGTTTACAACAGGGCCTCTTGCTTCAATACAGTTGACATTTTGTCTGGACAGTTCTTTGTTGTTGGGCGCTGTCCTGTCCATTGCAGGATTTTTAATCTTTAGCAGCATTCCTGGCTTCTACCTACTAGATGCTGGGAGTCAGAGTTGTGACAATCAAAAATGTCTCCAGATATTGCCAAATTGTCCCTGGTTGAGAACATGTGAATCATTCTTTGAGTGCATAATTATTTTGTTTTTCAGTTAAGTCCTTGGATGGGCCAAGGCCGTGCGGACTCTGCTGATAGGGAGACTAACTGCCAGTAAATGGGAACTCATGGATTGGCAAAATTTGATGGCAGGTGGAGGCTTTCTCTGAGCTCAGTCCTGTTGGAGGACCCATCACTGGTGTGGCCTTGTGTAGCTCTGTGTAGAGGCCATTTGCCTCTCCAGATCTGCTCTCCACTTGTCCTATCTCTGCCCCGTCTTCCTCTACCAAAGATAGCTCCTTCAGGTACCCTCTCACTAGTTCTGAAAAAGCTCCTTGCAGGGGGTAGTGTAGGTGGTAGTGGTACCCTGCAGGTGGTAGTGGCTTCTAGGTATTGCTAGGCCAGGGGTGCTTCTTCATTCCCTTAACCCCACCTCTGAATAAAGTTCCTTCATTAAACTCTTCAGTCACCCTTTTGAGTATGCCATCTGTTCTCTGCAGGGAAGTTGACTGAAAGAGTGGAGTTTTGGATCCAGGCAGCCCTTTTGGACTGAGGCAGGCTTGGCAACCTCCCCAGCCCACTGCTTTGCTATATGTTATTGCTGCTCTTTTGAAATGCATTAGCAGTTCAGTAATGCCCTTAAAGTCTGGGAATGCAATTAATCAAACTGCTGATTCTCCATATGAAAAATGCGATGTCAGAAAAGGCCCCAGTTGCATAGTCTTATCTAATGATTAAAACCATCTAAATACATAACAATGACTCATTGTTACTGATCTGGACATGAGTGGATTATGGGCAGTAGCTGGAAGTCCTGGTGCCAGATCTGGCTGTGCCAAAGGGCACCCAAGGAACAAGTGACTAGGCTCCATTTTCTGTTACTCCGAGGGTGTGGGCTGGGAATGACTGGAGTTTGAGTGGTCAGAGAAGGTGACAGGAGTGAATAAAGTATGTCTAGGCTTGCAGAGACCTGAAGTCTAATTTACAGAGATATGTGGGAGGTGATAATATGTATTGATAATGATGATAATAGCTAATTTTACTTAGCATTTATGGTAGATGTTTTACCCACATATATCTAATTTTAATCTTTACAACAAATTGGTACTATTTTCCCTCACATGTTTCAGATGGTGATAAAAAGTCCTGGAGAAATTAAATGATAGTAAGTGGTGGAAGAGGGATTCCAACCCAGGGTGTCTGATTCCAGAATTCATACTTTTAACCACCAGACATACTGCCTCTGGATGGGAAGCCCTACAGAGCTTTCTAGAGTGTCTGATCCTAAATCTCCAGTTTATCATTGAGACAAATTCTTTATGAACTTCTATTATGTGCTGGGCACTGTGTGAAACTGTGGGGGTATATAAGTGAATAGGATTGGGTTTTCACCCTCATGGAGCTTATAGTCTAGCACAAGGTTTGTCAAACTCTTTTTGTAAAGGGCCAGATAGTAAATATTTTGGGGTTTGTGAATCATATGGTTTCTGTCACAATGAATCAATTGTGCCATCAACATGCAAAACAGCCACAGACAATATGTAAAGAAATAAGTAAGGATGTGTTCCAATAAGCCTTTACAGACACTGAAGTTTGAATTTCATGTAATGTTCATGCGTCAGAATATATTCTTAACTTTTTTCCATTAAAAAATGTAAAAATCACTCTTTTGGGTCATTCAAAACAGGCTAGTGGGCAGCATTTGGACTCCAAGCCAGAGATAGTTCGCCTACTCCTGGTCTAGTGGGATAGACATAAAACTCAACGACTGGGCGGCTCCTGTGGCTCAGCGAGTAGGGCGCCGGCCCCATATACCGAAGGTGGCGGGTTCAAGCCCGGCCTCAGCCGAACTGCAAAAGAAAAAAATAGCCGGGGCGGGCGCCTGTAGTCCCAGCTACTAGGGAGGCTGGGGCGCCTGTAGTCCCAGCTACTAGGGAGGCTGAGGCAGGAGAATCGCTTGAGCCCAAGAGCTGGAGGTTGCTGTGAGCAGTGTGACGCCACGGCACTCTACCCAGGGCGATAAAGTGAGACTCTGTCTCTACAAAAAAAA
>CAUYON010152444.1:0-19131 GCA_963573935.1 Arctocebus calabarensis | reverse complement strand
ATTTGATCTTTGACAAGCCAGTTAAAAACATTCAGTGGGGAAAAGACTCCCTATTTAACAAATGGTGCTGGGAAACCTGGCTGGTGACCTGTAGAAGACTGAAATTGAACCCACACCTTTCACCACTAACGAAGATAGACTCACACTGGATTGAAGATTTAAACATAAGACAGGAAATAATATTTTGATAGCATCTAATCCTTCTGATTCTCCTCTTATCCTATAAAGAAAATAGGACATAAAGTTATATAAAATAAGACACAGTAAAAAGAAGGAAGTCGAGGTGTATGGAGCATAACTGTTAATGCTGAAAACTCATAGCCCCAATCCCCTCTCACTTCTGATGCCATAAGTCATTAACAGCAAATACTAAACCTATATTCTTATTTACATCATTCTGAGGATTAGCAAACTAGTACAGGAAAACTTTGTACTAACATAATAAGGGAAAAGGCCACTGGGTAGGATGAAAGCCTTCATAGGCATCAGTTTAGTAAGAGGTAGGGTAAGCAAACACAGGTAGGGTCTTTTTTTTTTTTTTAAACTCCAGTTATTCTGTACATAGTAGGCTTGTAATAAACAGCATAATTATTGAGTTTAATGAGAGTCTTTTCCTTCATTTGTTGAAGGTAAAATAATTGCAAGGACATGGAGGAGATGAGAATTTCTTATATATCCACAAAGGAAAATGCAGAAGACAAAAAAAGGGCCTCGAGACAGTGTCTGACAGGAAAACAGTGAGACAGGAGAACCTAAGAGGCCACATGACCCTGCCCGATCAAGGAGGCAGTGGACAAGTAGGTATGTCCACTAACTTTCCCAAAGATAAGAAGGTTAAAGCAGTGTCCTCTGAGCCCAAGAGCTCTGCCAAGAGCTATACATATTGCTTTCTGGAGAAACTAATTTATTCAGCAAACATTTACTAAGTGACACACAGACGGCAGGTCCTGAAGACTTTTGTCCTCAATCTGTCAGAAATAATCTCTTAATATATTTGGGTCACCAAATACTAGAGCATTAAGATATTGTTTTTCTCTACTTTCCCAATATGTGTCTTAACTTTTATTCCACCCCTCTCCCTCCCCAAGCAGACCATAAATGGAAATGGTTTATTTGGGAAGGTAAATGTTATATCAGAAAGAGTGATTTCAGCCTAAAGGAGAATCCTGGCCCAGACTCCAGGGAGGGTAACTGAAGATTTTTACTTGCGGGAAGCTCTAGAAACCAGTGTCATACCTATCCTTCAGAACATGAGGATTCAGAGTTCGCCAGAATAGCAACTTCTGTAAAGAGACACTAGAGTGGGCATTGGGGTTATTTTCTCCATAATTCTGGCCCATCTGGGGGCAGGTAAGGCACTGAGAATAAGGGTAAAGAAAGCCCTCGGACTAAGGGAACCAAGTACTGGCAAACGTGGTACCAAAATAGGAAGGGAAAAGGCCACTGGGTGGGGATAAAGCCTTACTACGCATCATTTTAGTAAGAGGTAGGCTAAGCAAACACAGGTAGGTTTTTTTTTTATTTTATTTTAACTCCAATTATTCTAAGTTCTGCCAGCATATGAATGTGAATGTACATTATGTGACTTCAAGATAAGGGCTTATTATGAGTGTTTCCCAAATTATTTGACAAAGAATCCTTTGGCTCCTCAAATACCTTATAAGACTAGTGTTTCTTAGAAATATTATAGAGTTCTAAGATAGACTCTAATTGCCTATATTTTCTAAATGGGGGAAAACTAGATCTAGATGGGTAGTGACATATTAATAGGGACGAAAATGCAGAATTCTAGAGAGAGGAGATTAGTTTATCTACCCAAAATGAAGAAAGTGGAGAAACCAGAACATTTTATGGGATTTCTTTTTACACATATCCTATGATTACCTTCTGTTTTCTTGTTCTATTTAGTCTCCTTTTAGCCTTTATTATGCTAACTCTACTATTTGAGACCAAAATTTCATGACTGACATGAAATTTTATATAATATACATTTTCTTATAACAATTATGTAAATGATGATTATTTAATAAAACTTATATTAAAATTATGATATCCTGGTATTTAAAATTAGTTAACATGTTAATATATTGGTACGAGTCAATTAGTATTATGTCAATTATTATTATAACTCCACCTCCACTCAACAGAGGATTTCCAATTCTTTATTTACTTTTCTTTATTTTTATAAGTAGATTATACAGTAGGGTTATTTTTACTTATTAGCTAAAGGGGATGAAGCTTAGAAATGCTGGCATCCTCTAATAGTAATAAAATAACAGATTCAGAGCCAAGATACACCAAACCAAATCTCCAACTTTGACCATTTGAAGCCCAGTCTGATTCCACCAATTTCCCTTATCTTTCAAACTCCTTGAGTTAATGTTTTGGAATATTTTAATTAGGGTTATACATTGCCTGTTGGAAAGTCATTGCTTTTCTAAAGCACTTTTAGTAAATTGATCTGCTCAGGCCTATTTTGGGCATAACAAACCTTATGAAATGTCACAATATGAAGAGACAACACCATGAAAGATTGGCCAAATAGCCCC
This sequence comes from Arctocebus calabarensis, assembly GCA_963573935.1. Lineage (NCBI taxonomy): Eukaryota > Metazoa > Chordata > Mammalia > Primates > Lorisidae > Arctocebus > Arctocebus calabarensis. Next base: position 16,582 of record CAUYON010152444.1, on the reverse strand, counting down.
ACTACAATGGGGAAAGAAAGCAAAAAAGTCCACATAATTAAATTATTTATCTAAGTTTGTTATTTTTATTTATAGCAAGCTTAAGTTGTTTCCAGATCTATGGATCTTCTGCCCCTTGAATACTGGTGGCTAAAGGCAAATGGAAATCTACATGAGCCTGAGCTAATGCTCATAGGCAGAGATTTTTTTGAGACAGATTTTCAGTTTGTCACCCTTCATAGAGTGCCTTGTCATCGTAGCTCACAGCAACCTCAAACTCTTAGGCTCAAGTGATTCTCTTGTCTCAGCCTCCCGGGTAGCTGGGACTACAGGCACTGGCCACAACACCTCGCTACTTTTTAGAGATGGGGTTTTTCTCACTTGCTCAGGCTGGTCTTGAACCTGTGAGCTCAGGCAATCCACCCTCCTCGACCTCCCATAGTCTTAGATTACAGGTGTGAGCCACCACGTCCAGCCTGGAAGAGACTAATTTTATAAGAACTCAGGCCTGGCAATCTTCAGTGTGATGGTAAGGACTTATTCCTCTAGAGAGCATATTTTGAAAACTGTGGCTTTGCTGTTTGAATAAGCTCTTCATCTCGAACTTTATGGAACAATGCATAAGTTATTTGTTTATAGAAAATTGCTCAGTTAAGGGGAAAAACAGAATCAGTCTCTTCATTTAAAATGTTGCTAAACATTTTGAGATGAAAACAACTTCAGGATTTATCAGAAACAACAAAAGATAGAAAAGAGGGAAAATGATCTAGATGTTCCATGCAAGGGCATCTCTGCTATGGCCATTTCACTCCATTGAAACCGGAAGAAGACTGGAGTCAGAAATCAAGAGTGTTTACAAACATTAAATGAGGTCAAAATTGGAATGAAAGTGTACAGGAAAGGGAAATCATCGGTACTCCAGAAATAGTTTGGGGAACTTTTTTTTTTATTTTGGAGCTTTGGTTACTGAAAATAGGTTCTAGGCACTTCAGTGATACCAAGAAAAATGAAAACAGCAATGCATATATATAGCCATTCATCGTTTTCCAACTACCTTCACAAATACAATCCTCTTTAATTTCAAATTATTATTATTAGTCCTGGAAAGCAGAGGAGTTCTATAGGGTCATTATTGACATATTCTTTGGCCCAAATAAATGATTTCTGTAATAGATAAAGTATTTTCTAAGTAAATGTTTTGCTCAGATCCCTAATACTTTTAGGATGTGTTAAATATTCCTATACAGATACAGGATAAATATTGCTATACAGATAAAGGATAAATAATCCTATACAGATATGTAATCTACTTGCTTGTGAAGGTTGGCTAATTTGAATGCTCACAAAAATGATCCCTGTAGAGATATATCCTTTTAAGATAAAATTGAGGTTGAGTAAGTCATATTTATTCATTTTTTTATATAACAACTTTCAATCTGCAAAGTGGTAGAAAAAGATTCCGAGTTTGGGTTTTAAATTTAATCATCAGATTTTCTTTGCAGATCATAAGTTCTACAATGGAAAGTTCCTACTACATGAGACTCATTTTAGTTAAATACAAAAAATAAAAGTACTCTACAGTGAATGTTGCAGAAATTGATCGAATTGGTCCACTCTCGTTAATATGACTTTTCTGTTTATATCTCTTAAAATGGTTCCCATCATCATTGCCACTCAACAAGTTGTTGAAGGGCTTTATTTCTGAACTATGACTTTTCAACTAACCAAAGAACATCCAAATGTATCGGCAGTCCTGAATAAAAATTTATAAAATGCATATTGGCTTAAAACAACTCTCATGTATCATATCACAATTATATAGATCCCAAATCTGATCAGGTGCCAGGGTGCTCTGTCTTTTGTATCTCAAGGTTGCAATCAAAGCGCCAGCAAAGCAGGGGTCTTATTTGGCGACTCTGGAGAAGAGTACTCTTTCACGCTCCTTTTGGTAGTCCTCTGATTTCCTTTCCTTGCAGCTATAGTACTGAGGACCCTATTTCTTTACTATCTGCTAGCTGGGGGTGTCTCTGAGCACGTTAGAACAACTTCACTCTTTCTCAGGCACTCCCCGCTACCTTCAAAGCTTCAACAGTGCTAGCCCTCTTAAGCAGCAAATCTCTCTGACTTTCCCTTTTACTGCCAATAGAGTTCTTTTCTCCAATTTATCCTTTATTTATTTTTAAATGAAAAATAAAATGTATTTATTTGTGATGTATAACATGATGATCTGAAGGACATAAACATTGTGAAATAGCTACATTGTTCTAATTAACACAAGCAATACCCCACATACTTACCAATTTCCATAGCAAAAAACCCTTAAAATTAACTCTCTATTTTCAAGAATACAATACATTGTTATTAAGTATAGTTGCAATATTTCACAATAGATCCATTGAATTGATACCTTCTAATGTAATTTTGTATCCTGTTATCAACATCCCCCAACCTCTCTCCTTTCCCCTCAAACTGCTCTTCCAGCTTCTACAAGTTCAACTCAAAGTTAGCCAATTTTTAGGGCATGTGTGATTACTTTGAGCCCACTCCAACATTCCATAATAACCTATTCCAAGATTCCAGTGATAAAGACAGAATTATTGTTCTATGGCAGCCGTTCTCAATCTGTGGGTCAGGACCCACAAGAACTGTATTAAAGGCTCGTGGCGTTAGGAAAGCTGAGAACCACTGTTCTAGCTTTTCTAATTTTTAAAATGTGTTTTACCACACCAACTTTAATGAAAAACAAAACAAATCACACATTTAATTTTAAGAAGTTACTCATGCATGTTTTAGCAGCATATTAGTTCCTTATGGTTACAGCTATAATGTAGTGAATACAGACAATGATTTTAATATCAATGCATTTACTGCCTGTTAAACATATAGTGTAATATTTGATATGTAAGAAATCTACATGTACTGTGATGCGTTAATAAGAATTTAAAAAGAGGTATGGAAGACAAGCATATGTGTGCAAACATCTATACATCTATGCCTGAAGTATCTGACAGCTCTGGATTCCAGAACAAAAACCTGAGAAAGGACAACTTTCGTCAGATTTAGTATTTGCAGCTTCCTTTTGAGGTGACAGAACCAGTTGAAGCTAGAAATTTTGACCATAAATTAATAAAAGAGATGACTAGATTTTGAGAGTTATAGAAAGTCATTTAAAAATTGTCAGTACACCCTTTATTAAAAAGATGAAGTTAAGAAGTCTTCTAAAGCGATTGTATCATCTGGCCCAGTGCAGTGGCTCACGCCTGTAACCCCAGCACTCTCGGAGGTCAAGGCGGGAGGATCTCTTGAACTCAGGAGTTCTAGCCTGAACAGCGTGGACAAGAGCAAGACTCTGGAGTCTTTAGTAACAATAGAGAAATTAGTCCCGTGTGGTGTCAGATGCCTGTAGTCCCAGCTATTCTGGAGGCTGAGGCAAGAGGATTGCTTGAGCCCAGAAGTTAGAGATTACTGTGAGCTATGATGCCACAGTCCTCTGCCCATGGTACAGAGGGGAACTCTGTCTCCAATAAATAAATAAATAAATAAATAAAGTAAAATAAAACAGAGGCAGAGAGAGAGAGACACATACAGAGAAACTGTATCATTCAATAAACCTGTGTTGTAACTTAGAGAAAAGCAGCTTTTGCATGAGTCACAACCATTTCAATTCATTTTAGATTAGAAAGAATGAAAAAACACTGACCTTGACCACATTGTTCAGAATCCAGTTACTGTAAGTTTCTTTGGATGAAGGAAAGATTATTCCCAAATAAACACATACATAGCCATTAGCCTGATTTCCAGTATTGAAGAAATAACATCTTAGTTCAACGCCAGACCCCAAATTTGATATTAAACAGAGCTAGGTTGTAACTTTAGCTCTTTGACTTACTAGTTACACTTAAACTATCTTTTTATCATTCTTTCCACCAGGCAAATCATATATTATAAATAAAATACAGTTTAGCTTGAATAAGCTTATTCTCCTTAGCTTATTTCTGTGAATTAAAGGGATGGGAAAGTCTTAACCTCGCAAAGTTGTAAAAAGACACTCGGCTGAAGATAAATGGGCTTTTTTTGCCGGCTGGCAGAGGCTGCAGTCCTGCGAGCAGGGAGCGTGGAAACTGCGGACACGCTGAAGCCACGGAACTAGGCCGGGGCTGGGAGCGGCCAGAGCGGCTGGAGCAGCCCGCGTCCCGACCCGGACCAGCTAATGCTCCTGGCTAAGCCGGGGGCTTCAGGCAAGTGCTGTGCTGCTCCGCTGGGACAATTTCTCATCAGTCTCCCTGCCAGGAGCTGGATGAGCCGCAATAGCTGGACACGTGTGCCAGAACAGAGGGCCAGCAAGTGCAAGGTCAAATGGACCTACCAGGAGGATGACCAGCTGAGGGCGCTGGTGAGGCAGTTCGGACAGGAGAATTGGAAGTTCGGGCCACCCACTTCCCTAAGCACACTGACCAGCAATGCCAGTACTCTTGGCTAAGTGTCTTGTCAAAGGGCCATGGACCAAAGAGGAAGACAAAAGGTCATGGAGCTAGTCAGGAAGCACAGTTCGAAGCAGTGGACATGGATCACTGAGCGCCTGGAGGGCCACTGGAGAGGCAGTGCTGCAAGGGCTGGCACAACCACCTTGACCCTGAGGTGAAGAAGCCCTGCTGGACTGAGGAGGTGGACGACGGCATTGTCTGTGAGGCCCACAGGGTGCTGGACAACCAATGGGTGGAGGTGACCAGGATGCTGCGGGGGAGGATGGAGGATCCTGGGAGGAATCCCTGGAACTCTACCATCAAAAGGAAGGTGGACACAGGAGGTTTCCTGAGTGAATCTGAAGACTACGAGCACCCCACTTGCTGTTGGGGTGAAGGACAAAGATGGCCGGCAAAGTGCTCAAGCTGTGGAAGGCCAGATACATCCTGCAATTACTAAACAATTTTATGGTTAATTGAGACATGAGGGCCCAAAGGAAAGAAAGAACTCAAAGAGCTGACATTGAAAGAAAAAGTTGATCATCTATGTTTTCTAGAAAGTAGCAACCAAGGAAAGATGATGGAACATTTATTGTTACCAGAAACACAGTTAGCTTTCAAAAATGTAACCAGGTTCTTGGAGAGATATGGTAGGAAAGTGGAGACCTACAGTGGAAAAGGAGGACAACTTGCCTCAAAGAAGTCAATGAAGACAACTTAAGCTGATTCGAACAGTTAAGGATAGTTAATGCCCAAATCTCCAGGCCAATGATTCAGGAAGTTATACAAAATTTCAGAGGACTGGCAGAATGGCTCATACATGTATGTAATCCTAGCACTCTGGAAGGCTAGTGCAGGTGATTGCTGCACTAGCCTGAGTGGGAGTGAGAACTTGAATCTATTAAAATAGAAAAACAGGTTGGGCTTTGTGGCAGACATCTGTACTCCCAGATGCTCAGGAGGCTGAGGCAAGAGGATTCCTTGAGCTCAGGAGTTTCAGTTTGCGGAGGTTTGAGAGTGCCACAGCACTCTACCAGGATGATAGAGTGAGAGTCTGTCTCTAAATTAGTTAATTAGCTAATTAATTAATTAAAAATTTTTAAAAATTGCTTGGGAATTAGAGGTGGCACATTTCCAAGCATGAAGTTGTTGGCTTGAGAAATTTAAACTGCAACATGAAATCTCAAAGAAAGTCTTAGGTGATGGGGGCAGTGCCTGTGGCTCAAGGAGTAGGGCGCTGGCCCCATACTGGAGGTGGTGGGTTCAAACCTAGCCCTAACTAAAAAATGCAAAAAAAAAAAAAAAAGTTAAATAAAAATAAAAAATAAAAGGAAAGAAAGTCTTATGTGACGAATCCAATGAAGTTCCAGTGGAAATTGTGGAATAGTTCATTAAAAAGTTCCTGGACTTCCAGACAGGCTTCAAAGATGATGACATCTTTAACACTGGCATGTCTGGACTGTTTTTCAAGGTGATATCTGACTGGACCCTTGTCATGAAAGATAACAAACTGAAGAGCAGAAAAGTTCCTAAAGAATGTTGTACAGTTTTGCTTTGCACTCACTCATCTGGTGGGAAACTAAAGCCCTTGGTGACTGGTAAATAGGCAAAGTCATGGGCATTCCAGAACCTGAAGCCTGAAGACCTGCCTGTCACCCGGAGATCAAATAAAAGCACCTAGATGACTCAGGCCCTATGTGAGGAGTGGGTAAGGGGTATTGCCTGAGAAATGAGGAAGAAGAAACAGTCTCTCCTCCTGATGGTAGACAACCGTCCAGGCCAACTGCAAGTAAATTATCTCACAAATGTGACATTGAAATTTCTGCCTCCAAACGTGACCTTAAAAATACAACCTCTTAAGATACTTTGAGAAGAAGAATATGCTACTAATCTATAGCTTTTATATGACGGCTGTAATCCAATTATAGCATAAAAATATGGGGGAAAGGGCAAGGGAGGAGAGGGGAGGGGGGAGGCTGACTGGAGGGAGGGTGATTGATGGGATCACACCTACGATACATCTTAGAAGGGTACAGGTGAAACTTACTAAATGCAGAATATTAAATGTCTTACTATGACAACTAAGAAAATGCTGTGAAGGTTATGTTAAGCAGTTTGATAAAAATATTTCAGATTGTATATAAAACCAGCACATTGTACCCCATGATTGCACTAATGTACACTATGATGTAAAAAAAAGAAAAAAAAATCCAACCTCTTGACAAAGACATCATTGAAACATTTAAAATGTACTACCAATCCCAGCTCTCTGTGATGAGTTAATAAGAATTTTAAAAGAGGTATAGAAGACGAGCATATGTGTGCAAACATCTAAAGATCTATGTCTGAAGTATCTGACAGCTCTGGACTCCAGAATCAAAAACCTGGAGGGTTTTTAGTGGGTCATTACTAAATCACAAACCTGTGGTCTGCCTGTGGAAGCAACCTCATCTGCCACATCAGTTAATGCTCTGGATACTGTCCTTTTATTCCAAGTTCTGCTTGGAATAAAATTCAGCCAGAAATGAGACAGAAGGGTTTCAAGACAGTTGGGTCTATCACAACCCAAGAGCACAATGTTCTGGCTCTGTCAGACAGTCTGTCTCCCCATGGCATTTGAAGGAGAAGATTTTGAAGGTTTTATTTCAATAGATAATGATGTGGCAACCTGTAAAGAACCTGACCTAGAAGCAATTTTCCAAGTGATATTTACTGAAGTACAGGCCAGCAGAAAAGTGCTTAAGCAGCTGATGAAGTGGAATAAGCAAATGAGGATAACATGGAAATTGCAGACATTCCAAAAGAAGAGGACATTGGAAAGTAGAAGTCCTTTGCTGTTGAAAAATGCTCAGGTGTTCTGTGTGGTGTAGCTAGCTTTGAGAGTGTGTTCTCCACTTACATCTGTAATAAGAATAAGAAACAGATCAAGATTGACTCTTTTTTCAGAATGACTAAACTATTAGAATATAGTACATGTTTGGATTTTGTATGATACTATATGTATGATTTTACTGTATTTTCATTATTTATGATTTATATGATATTTGCTAATAAAGCTATACAAGAAATTAAAAAATATATACTAGTGCAATGATAATGACATCACAGATAAGTAATACTGGTTTCATGTTTTGTCTACTTTTTACCTGTTCACATATTTTTGCAATTCATCTGAATCTCCCTTTCCTGGTTTCAAAGGCATTTTATCAATACCTACACTCCACTGTCTACCATAAGTGGAAGTTGCATATCCCACTGGTTTGAACATACTCAAAGAGAGAGGGTGACTGGTACAGATAATTGTTAAAATAGCGCAGAGGTTCTACTGTACTTTGGAAAAGTTTAGGCTAGTCTGTTAATTATAAAACTACATTTGAACCTCTTACATTGACCACTGAAGGGACTCTAACAAACTGGTGAACATATGGAGGTGGTCAACATAAGGCACCAGGCCTACTCTACCAAGACGTACATGTTTTGTATGTCTGGTCTATGAAAATTAGGTCAACTTAAGGAAGTGGTCAGTGTAGGGAGATGGTCAACCGTGAAGCATCTACAGTGTTGTTGTTGGTTTTTTTCTCATTCATTTACTATTCATTGAGTCATGACTATGTGCCAGCTACTGTCCTATACACAGGGAATAGTACAGAACAATTTCATTATTACACAAAGTTTACATTTCAGTGAAGAGATGAAAAATAAATTAGACAAATAACATTTATGTATAGTATGTTAAATAGTAATGGCTTCAAAGGACAGAAAAATAAGGCAGGGAATGATGATTGCGTTGTGGGAATTGGAAGATCACTTTAAAGTGATTGACCTCAAAGAAGAGCAAAGGCCAGAATGGCAAGAGAAATGGCTCTTCTGAATTCCTGTTGCAAATCATGACAGCCGTAGTCAGCACCACAGGCAAAGGTCTGAGTTTTTGTTTGTTTGTTTGTTTGTTTGTTTGTTTTTGTGAGAATAGGAGGCTAGTATGAATTGAACACAGTTAGCCTAAAGGGAAAAATATAAATTAAATGAGATGGCTTAGGGACTGATTGTGTGCTAGAAGACAGAGGGGTCTGAAGGCCAAGCTTTGTACATCTGAAGGCTTAGATCTCAGTAATTTGATAAAGAATGAGGAAATGCAAAGACTGAAAGATGAGAAGTCCAGGAAGAAACCAGGTGATTGTGGAATCTTGAAAACCAGGTTACAAAGAATTGGTTTAATATTTTTATTTAGTTTTTAATTAAAATCATAACTGTACAATGTGGTGCTTTGATGTACAATGTAGAATGCTTATATCAAACTGATTAACGTGACCATCACCTCACTTACTTATTTGTTGTGGTAAGACATTTAAACAAAGAATTTTTTTTAAAGAGAAAGTGATTATTTGCTACCTTTTCTAAAAATGATTTTTTAATAAGAATGGGGGCTACATTTTTGCATCCAAGATTTTACCAAGGTATAATAAATAATATGTGCTATGGAAGTATAATGAGTTCTTATGGTGTATTTGCATGGAAAAAATCTGGATTATATAAATCATTATTCATTCTGTATAATCTATTGCATTCTATCCTCATGTAATGGCTAGCAGTAATATGAATGATTTATTATTAGAGTACTTTTAGTACAGTAAACACTTTTGTTCTCATGCTGTGACTATTTCACTGATGTTGAAAATTACTTTCAGATTGTTGTTTATAGAATACCATTGGTCAGAAGACAGCTTATAAAGAAATAGAGTAAACTGCTTACCTTGAGAAAACAATCTTCAATTCACCTTCCACTTCTAAGCTCTTTGTTTACTAGTAAATGATGATTTCAACAACTCAAGTCTTTAGAAACTTCAATAACCTTTAGCTTATACTCTGTGTGAAGTCATTTGGCAGTGGCTTATACAGAGAGTTGATTCCAGAGGAGGAATTCTTGTTTTTATCTCCCAAGATGAGTCATTTAACCTCTTTTTACCCTTTAAAGATAGAAATAAATTGTCCCTTGGCCTACCTCCCTGAAATGAAATGACTATTGGTGAGATAATGTCTATGAAACAATTTAAATGTCTCACACACACACACACACACACAAATGCCAAATGTTTTCAAAGCAACTTGCTGGATTTTCTAACACAAAGGCTAAAAATGACCTCAGGAAACTGGATTCTTTCATTGACTTTATGAAGTTTAGAAATAATAGGAGTTCCTTTCTTGCCTGAAAAAGGGCAACCATTATTGTATAGTTTCTCAAAGATTTAAGGAGAGAGATGTTCTTTGCTTAAATAAATTTCTGATGAACACTTATTGCTTTCACAATAATTCAGAGACTTGTCAAAAAGATGTACATGCAACTGTCTAAGGCAAGAGATTGTAGGAATCTGACTCCCAGGGAAGCAACTCTCTTCCTGGCTTTCTTGTTTGCGGCCACCATGGTGGCCTAGGTAATTACTCAAGAAGGCATTCTTGTGTTCTTTATTCACCACGTCCAACCCACCTCCCGCCCTGCCTCCTCTCTTATCATCACTACACCACATTGCTGAGCACTGCCTGCCACTTTATAACTATTTTCCTTTATTCAGTTGCTCAACATCCTCTCACGGTGAGTGTTGTGATCTCATTCCGGGGCTCAGGTCTCCTTGCTAACTGTCTTATGTTTCTCCATTCTGCCCCTCACATCCACAGCACATACCATCCCTTTTGTTCTTACTGCGTCCATCAAACCTTTACCCTACCCTCCTGAAATGCAGACTTTACTCCAGCCATGCTGAATTATTTATAGTTCTCTAAGAGCATATAGTTCTATTTTTTATCTTTGACTTTTGCACATAAAATTTCTCCCAGAAATTCCCTTCCCTCTTTCTACAGGAACAATATATAATAGTACAGAGCTTGGAACAAAGGCATTGGCAAGAATCAAATGCCATTCTCCCCTTACCGACTACATGAGTCAGAATTTCTCTCTGCCTCAATGTCTCCTCCCTAAAATGGAGATAATAACAACATGATTCTCACAGGTTTTGATGAGATTAAATGAGTGAACTTGTGCAAAAACATACTTAGCACATATTAGGAGATCAAGCCATATCATCTGACATTACTAAGCTATATTACTATCCTACTCTTTTCCCTTATGGAGTTATTATGATAGTCACAATATGTTTGATATTATTTTCTTAAATATTTGTCTTATACACTGACTTGTAAAAATTGACTGAAAGTAAATCCATGTCTTATCTATGTCTGCCAATTTCTGGCAAATAATATGTTATTAATACATATGTATTGAGGTAAAAAAGGAAAATGGGAGCCATTGGTCTTTGTCATAAATATCCTTCAGAAATAAAGAAATGTTTCTCCTCTCTTCTTCTGGGGAATTCATGCTCCCATAGAGCTTCATAGGAGAAATGGCTTTGTTTCCCTAACTATGATGTTTTCTTTCCAACTGACTTCATGTACATGTAAAACTATAATCATTCATTCTGCAGAATGTCACAAATAGCTTGTGGTATCTACAGTTTAGCACACTCTAAAGTAGATTTTTTTTGACCGTTATGTTCCAAGTTTCACTCTTTTCAATAACTAAAATATTTGTGATGAAAACTAGTCATTATTAATCTGTTTTTACTGCCTGACACTGATTGCATAGCTGAAGAATAGAATGCTAGACACCTTTCTAAAAATGCAGATGTATATGTAAGCTTTAGATTTTTTTCAATTAAACATAATTAAGCTCTGACACACAAATTTGTACATTAAATGTGTCAGCATTGATTGGTCTATAATCATAACTGTGATTTCATTATAAAATGATAAATTATCACAATTTAATTGAAAAATGTATTGAAAGTCAACAATTTTGAATTCTTATAATCAATGTCGCTACAACTGTTTCTGAAATCAAACTCAGTACTGAATGGGTTACATGCTGAAAGAAGTAAGACAATGGCATCATGAGAAGTAATTATAAATGTGAATCAGACATTTAGCGTTAGGCATTCAGAAAATCCTGAATTAGACATGTATTGTAGTAACTTAACATTTGTCCTCAATGAGTAAGTTAAAAAAAAAAGTGACCATAAACAAATTATATTTGCCTCTGTGATAAAACTTCCTAGTCCAGTGGGTTCATATAAAAATGTGGGTCACTGTAAAAGTTTTGGGACAGACTGTGATATGGTCCATCATTTCACTTAGAAGAAACACGGTTGACAACATCCTTTCTGATTCACTCATGCGATGTTCAACGTGCTTGGCTTATCAGTGTGGCTGGGACGGCTTCGTTTGTTTCTGTTCACATGGAATTTATTTATCTTGGTTTTTGTGCATCTCAAAACTTTCACAATAACTCATGCAAAAGATGTAGGTAAAAATAGCTCTTGATGGCTTCTAGATTTGTTGTTGTTGTTGGGGATCCCTCGAGGGTACAAAGAACCAGGTCATAGTGATTGCATTTATTAGGTCAAATCCCTCTCATAATTGTATCCTGCCCCCAGAAGGTGTGCCACGCTCCACGACTCCCCTCCCTCCTTCCCTGTCTCTGCTCATCTCTTCCCCGCCCCCACTCCCTTCTCTCTCTCTCTCTCTGCTCTTTCCTTCCCCCCACCCTGGTTCTAGATCTTTTTTCTCTTTAAGTACAGCTGTGAGTATCTGAGACAGCATTATCTCTTGTAAAGCAAGAATGGATGGGGCGTTTTCAGTCCGAAGCCCTCTTGGTACACATTTAGCTCAATGAATTGCCAGGCAGAGTGCTTTTTAGCCTGAATTTTTAAGTACCTGAAGTCCTGTGTAAGCTAATACATTTTATAACAAGGGGAAAGTAATACTTAATTTCCACACTAGATTACCTGCCAATCAGAACTAAAGTATCTATGCCAGAAGCATTCAAACATTTTAGTTGCTAAGTGCAGTTTTCAGGAATATGAACTATATTTGAGTTGAGTTCCTCTTTTGGTTCTTCCTAATAAGATAGAATCCACTTATGATCCTGGTTCTTCCACTTACTAAGCGCATGTGGAATGAATTACTCACACTTTCAGTGCCTCAGCTCTTCAGCTTTGAAACAGCCTAACCATCGCTGCTATCATTGTTTATTATCGCTGCTGTAATAAATTGCCACAAATAGGGTGGCTTAAAACAACTCAAATTTATTATCTCATTGTTGTGCAGGTTAAAAATGTGGCAAAAGTCTTGCCAGGCTAGAATTAAGGTGTAGTCAGGGCTGCATTCTTTTCTGGATGCTCTACAAGAGAATTTGTTTCCTTGCTTTTTCCAGATTCTAGAGGCTTCTTCAATCCTCCAGCTCAGGGCTGACTTCCTTATCTCCAAGTCAGCAGCAGTGCCACTCTCTAATGGCTTTTCATTTCCCTGTGATTATGGTGAGGAAAAGCTCTCCTCCGATAAGGACCCATGAGTTTAAACGGGAAACACCTAGATAACCCAGGATTCTCTCCAACTCAAGGTCCTAAACTCATCGCATCTTTAAAGTCTATGGAAGGTGGAATACTCACCGGTTCCAGAGATAAAGCCATGTGCATCTGTGGGGATTCCTTATTCTGCGTGCTACGCCTACCTCAGAAGTTTTCTCTGATGATTAAAGATACTTTTGTGAGGCTCCCCACACCATGTACGGGCTGCACAACTAATAGAATGATTATGATGCTTAGGAAAAGCTTTCTGCTTCTTCTGGGTTTTTCTCCTCCTTATGAGTGGGTGCTTACACCACTTTATTTTTCTAGCTGCAACATTTTGTAACACTCCTGGAATTCCAAAAGTTGGAGTGGTTTAAGATCCTTAGAGCAAATTTATCCTTTGTTAAAAACTTAGTTACATTTTAACCTTGATGACAACTTGTATCTATTATATTCAATAATAATTTGAGGTTTTTTTAAGCTTTCTAGTTTTTGTCTTGACAAGTTCTAAATATTACAAGGATTGTTATTTTGTGGCTTTAATTTCTTCTTAGATGTGCCCCATTGGGCAGGGGGAAGTTTATGTCTTTAAAATAGAATAGAACTCATTGTGTCTTGAAACTGCTCTAAGTCTTGAATTCTTTTATAAATCCCTAATTTTTTTTTTTTTTTGAAACAGTCTCACTTATTAACCCTAGGTAAAATGCCATGGCATCCCAGCTCACAGCAACCTCCAACTCCTTGGACTTAGGCAATTCCCTTGCCTCAGCCTCCCAGGTAGCTGGGACTACAGGTGACCACCATAATGCCCAGCTATATTTTTGTTGCATTTTGGCTGGGGCTGGGTTTGAACCCGCTACCCTCAGCATATGAGGCTGGCGCCTCTTGGTTATCTGTTTTCTAGTATCTTCAGACGTTTTTCTATTTCATCTGTCCTGAAATCTGTCATCATCATTCATCATTACCCATCAACTATAAGAATATATACTATAAAAATAATAAGAAAAGCTATTTCCTCTGGCTGGAATTCCTTCCTTGCTTCTGACACACACCCAGAGTATCCTTAATTGTTATGTATCATTTTTAGCCATGTCTTCTGTTCCAAAACTTCAATATCCATCCCAGTTTATTAGGGGAATTTTTTATTCCCATAATTCTGTTTTCATTGAAACATGTGAATAACTCTAGGGAAGCTCACATCTTCTCAAGTAATCATCTGCCTTTTTGCATGTGTTGACTTGTGAGATTCTCAGCTCCCAAAGGAAAGAAATCATTCCCCTAGTGCCGAGTGTAGCACACATAGCAGGTGTTTAATAAATATTTCCTGACTGAATATATTAAATTGGTATGAGCATAGCTAATAGCCTGAACTAAATGCCCATAAATTTGACAATTACAAATATCATGGAAACCATCAGCAGATAAGAGGTTAATTGACTTTGCACAGGAGAACATGGGTATCTCACTGTCAGGAGCTTTCTTAATCCAAACTTAAAGACATGTGTTATTGATTGTATTGTTTAAATAAAAACCCAAATAGGGACCAATTTCTGAGAAACACTTGATGTTTCCTTGCTTCATGAAGATTATACTTAAAGGCCTTCTGCTGTATTCATTACCATTTAATTCTTACTTTCTATACATGCCCTATATTTGAGTTTTATTTTCTTATCAACAAACAAGGCAATAAAAACATTTTTGAGGATGTCCGAGTAGAGAACTTTCAAAATCTGGTCTCAATTTACTTATTTAATGTATTCCTTTACATATTTATTTTTTCCCTAACCTCCCTTTTGCTCACCCCATAGATCATTTGAATGACAGATGACTAATTTCCAATCCCCGGAGAGCTTATCTGTTTTCTAAGTAAGATATGTGTTTTTGTCCATCCTCTTTCCCTTCTTACAGGATATCCCCTATCTATATTGACTCATTGAGGCACATTTATTCTCCAGCTTTCGCTTAAATACCATTTTCTCCTATACTTCCCCAAATATTGTTCATATAATGATATAGACCAATAATATCCAATGACATTTATTTAGTGTTTACAATGTGTCAAGTATAGTTTAAGCTTCTTCAGCTTCCTATAGTGGGCACAATAATTATTCATATATCAAGATGTAGAAACTGAGGCATAGTGAGGTAAGTAGGTCATCCAAATTCACAAAGCTCTAGGATTTGAAGAGATATACGGTATTGCCAGTCTGTGTTCTTAAATTCTATATCAGGTCATTATGTGTAAACACATATTTTGTGCTACTGAATGGAAAAAATATTACCTTGTATTAGCTCTCTGAGGATAAGAGGCACAGCTCTGCCCGCTGCTCAGAAAGGCTAGCATATTGTTTGCACGTACTCAGTGCTCAGAGAAAGATGAACAGAATTAATAAAAACAAGCATGTTTCCTATCCAAGTAAACGTGCTGGATGAAGAAACATTGCTTGCATGACATGTTTAAGGAATTGGAAAGACCAACTGCAGTAAGCGCCAAGATGTATTTCAAACAGTTACAGCCTTGCCCAGCCAACCTGAATACACATAAAGCTTTTCATTTCTCATTTTTGAATGCCTGGGAGGCACACTGCACTGTCTTTTATTCTCATAAGTAGAGCTTTCTACAAAGGAAATGATCCGTAAATTTACTGGGAAATGTGTTGGCAAATGTTAAATATTGTATTGAGCCCCTAAAAAGTCTGTTTAGCAGATGATATACATAAATCTCTACTCATTGCTATTTCCATAGCTCCCTCCCTAGAAACGTGCAACCATGCCTGCACCCCCATCCGACCACTTCCCCTTCCTTCCTTCCTTATTTATTTATTTAATTATTTACTGAGACAGGATTTCCACTATGTCACCCAGGCTAGAGGGCAGAAGCCCAATCATTGAGCTATGCAATCTTGACTTCCTGGCCTCAAGTGATCTTCCAACCTCAGCCTCCCAAGTAGCTGAGACTACAGGTTCATCCCACCAGGACTGGCCCATTAAAGAAAAAAATGTGGATACAGAGTCTTACTTTGTTGTCAAGGCTGGTCACAAATTTCTGGCCTCACGTGATTATCCCTCCTCAGCCTCTCAAAGTGATGGCATTGTGGGTGGGAGCCTCCTGCCCTATACAATCACCTCATTTTGCTGGGTATGTACTTGTGTTTCCCAATTATTAGGTAGTCAGGGTACATATTTATTGGCCTTTTCCCATGTCTATAGTAACTGTAAAATTTATCCTCATGGAGAAACAAGTTGGATTCTCTGGAGTTAGGCAAACCTGGTATGTAATGTCCTGTAACACGCAAAGCCGAGTTCACACACCCGGATGCATTCCACAACTTCAGAGCCAGATCTGGGGAAACTAATGTAGAAATGAAGGGATGCTGTTCAAGGAAGCTCTGAAAATCTGCAGAACACCCTGGATTTCATTCTTGTTGTTGCAACATTCCTGTAGTTGCAGTGTGTCCTCCTTGATCAATATTAACACCTTTTCTCTCTTTTATGGACCAACAATGTTATATTACTTCTGTTCAAAACAAATTCACCAAGAATTAAAATGAACCTGCACAATCCTGAGGGAAGAGAAGGTTTTCTTTTCTTTTCTTTTTTTTTTTTTTTTTTTTTTTTGAGACAGAGCCTCAAGCTGTCACCCTGGATAGAGTGCCATGGCATCACAGCTCACAGCAACCTCCAATTCCTGGGCTCAAGCGAGTCTCTTGCCTCTGCCTCCCAAGTAGCTGGGACCACAGGTGC
>CAUYON010152440.1:0-18476 GCA_963573935.1 Arctocebus calabarensis | reverse complement strand
CTGTGGCATCATAGCTCACAGTAACCTCCAATTCTTGGGCTCAAGCGAGTCTCTTGCCTCCGCCTCCCAAGTAGCTGGGACTACAGGCGCCCACCACAACACCCGGCCATTTTTTGGTTGCAGCCGTCATTGTTGTTTGGCAGGCCCGGGTTGTTGTTTGGCAGGCCCGGGCTGGATTCGAACTCACCAGCTCAGGTGTACGCGGCTGGCACCTTAGCCTGTTGAGCCACAGGCGCCGAGCGAATAAACGTGATTTTAAAATCTCTACCTTCTAGACTAACAAGGGGTTAAGCAAAAGTAGGAGTCCGTATAAATATAAAAGAAAAGTACAGTGATATTGACACAAAGAATGTGGCTTCTATACACTTAAAATTCATGCTATTTTCCATATTATAAATTGAGTGTAGAGACTGTTAGTGTTGATAAGAAAGTACGAGAAATCTATTTCCCCATGTTAATAAAAATGATAGAAGAAGGAGAGCCGCTAGTTTCATGGTCCAACAAATCTTTAAAGCAAAGGAAATTGGATCATTTGTGTGAGGTACTGGTGGAGGAGGTGGCACCATCTATTTCTTTTAAAGAAGAAAAATGCCAGTGGCTCTTGCTTAGAGTTAATACAGGAGAGACCACACCTGTAAAATAGCATTCGTTTCTCAGATTGTAATTGCACCAAAAATTCCAGAGAGTAATACAACAAACTTCCTTGGACTCACCATCCAGAAAGGACAAATATTAGTATTCTGTCCCATTTGCTTCAGTTCTAAACCTCTGTTTATCACTGCAAAGTCCTCATGAGCAAAAGGTCTTAGCCAGGCTATGTGCAGTTTTGACTTATGCCAAATGCAAGCTGTATAAGATTTGGGGGCTGAGAGTTTGAGAGTGTAACTTGCCATCCACTATTTGCTTTATAAAATGGTAGCAAGTAATTTCTCACTTTATGAAACACTCAAAGTAGCCATCGGCATAAATGCAACAGGGAAAGAGACAGAAACTATGCGAGGCCAACATCAGGGCTTCACATCACTTTAACAGCAGCTGGTATTAGAACCCCAGCCTCAAGCCCCCCAGGGGAGGGCCCACTTTTAATTGCTATCATGGATGCTGCCCATGTGAGGTACCCATGACCTCCAAGGACTGGTGAGTTTGAGATGTGAATACACTGGGTCCGATTTGGGATGTGGATAGAGTTGGCCCCATTTGCTCGACTCCACTCAGAGCTTTTGGGAATTCTGGGCACCCAGGAGCCTGGGCACCCAGAACCTTCAGCTTCTGCCCTATACGCCTGGAGGTGTTCTGGGCTTGGGAGAGGAGCACAGGGCCAGGGGATCCTGGGCCTCCTAATTTCCCCAGGAAACCACATTGAACAGAGGGGGATGATACTGTCAGGGGAAAAACTGTTAAAGTCACACAAATACCCGTATCATTGTTTTGCAGATTTCTTCCTATTTACTACCATTTCATCAGCAAAATGGGTATATCATTAATCTGATTTTTTATCTAAAACCCCAAGGGGGCCGAGATTCTGCAACATTTTGGGACACCCTTCCTGCTGGAGCATGCAGCAGAACAGAATGGGGCTCACCCCAGGCCCAGGTAGGACTCTGGAATGGCATGAATTTGGTTTAGCTTCTGTCAGGTTGGGGAGGCAACTCTGTGCCCTAGAAGATGCCAGGTCCAGTGACGCCAGACCCCAGTGCCACACACCATGCTGTACTATCTCCATCCAGGCTTCAATGCCAGACAGTCATGATTTGCCCGGCCCTCTGCCATGCCCTAGCTATAACATGGGCAACGCCACTGCACCTCCCAGCCTCCACTCCTTTGTCTGTGAAAACAAGGTACTTGATAACTATCTAGCATAGCTCTGTCTTGTGGAAGTAATGGAAGTCACATGTGTGGCCTTAAATTTTCAGCCACACTGAGAAAAATAAGAAGAAACAGGTGACATTAATTGCAATAATTTATTTTCTTTCACCCAATGCATCTAAAATACTCAAACATGTAATCAATATACAAAAATCATTGATATGATATTTTACATTCTTATTTTGGGAAAGCAAACTAAGTCTTCACAAGTCCATGTGTATTTTACACTTACAACACATATCAGTTGAGTCCAGCTGCATTTTAAGTGCTGAGTAGCTCATGTGGCCAGTGGCTGCCACATGGACCACACAGCTATTAGCTCAGAGGATTGTTGTGAGGATAAAATGGGATTATGTGTGCACACTGCTTGGCTGGACTATTATTAATATTATTATTATTATTTGTATTATTCTCACCAACAAAAACGTCCCTCACACCCAGACGAGCGTCTTCTTTGCCCCATTCCCACCTCCCTGGGGAGCAATCCAACCGAGCCGAGATTCTGCAGGGTGAAGTGGAAGGACCATGCTCTTTCTTGTTCTTTCCATGTAGCCTCCATAATGACAAAACCCATGTGGCAGTGTTTACAAAAATAGCAGCCATCATTCCTGCCATCTCTGCCCACGTGCCCCCTTTGCAATATGGCTCCATACTCTTGCTATCAGCAGGTGGATCTTTCTTTACCTTTTGAATCTGGGCGTAGCCAAATAACTCATTTTGATCGATGGGATAAAATTCAACACAGGTAGAGATTTGGAAATGTTTGCACCTCAGCCCTCGCTCTTTCTCACTGCTAGGAGGCCTTTGCCACCATGCAAATGAGCCTCCACTAGCCTCGTGGGTGATTGACAGCACATGCCCTCAGCTGACATCCAACTGACCACTGGACAGGAAGTGAGTCAGGCCTTGCTAGACCAGCCAGCCCCAGCTTAATGGGCCAAGAAAAGAGAAGCCCCCCCACCCCAGTTCTCCAAAGAATATGATAAATAACAACTATTGTTTTAAACTACTAATGTTGGGGGGCAGTTTTGTTAAGCAGCCAAAGATGACTGATGCAATCTGACCCAAGTTCAGAGATTCCCCTTACCTGGGAGGGTAGTAGGGATCAAAAGTGTGGCCATCCCCTGTACTAATTATGCAGGACAGGTTTCCTATGTAGGGAGAGAGGAGCCACGTCAGGGAGATGGTGACATTGTCAAAGACGAAACTCTCATTGGACACCACCAGCTGCAGACCTGCAGGTTAAAACACAAAATACTGTATCCCATCATGAAGGAAAGTTGCATACTTCTGTTTCAAAACTATTCTCGTCTATCCACCTGTCCATTATTTTTATATGGGGCTTTTAAAGTCTTTACATTTTATTTTTACTTTTGAAAGTTCTTCTGTATTTTGTTTTTCTTTCTTTTTTTTGCAGTTTTTTGGCTGGGGCTGGTTTTGAACCCACCTCCAGCATATGGGGCTGGTGCCCTACTCACTGAGCCAACCCTTGTATTTTGTTTTTCATTCACAGGTGACACACAAGCAAGACACAGAATTTGAAATGTATAAAAGGGTTATCCCTCAGCCACCAGTCCTGCTGCCCAGGCAACCAGCATTACCAGGGTCATGGGTCACCTTCCAGAGATTATCTGCACCTACCCAAGCACGTACATACTTTGTTATTTAGACAATGGTGCATGTTAAATTTATCATTTGGTACCCAGCATTTTTTCCACTTAGGGTATCTTGGGGACTTCTCTGTACGACTCCAGTTAGAGTTACCTTGTTCTTTTTAATGACTGCATGCTAATTTAAGCAGGATTCTGTGGGTTGTCCAAATGTATTTTGTAATGGTTAAAAAGATACAGGGCAAAATTCCTTGAAGAAGGTGGTGGATGTGGCTGGGTATAGTGGCAAGAGGATCTTTTGAGGCCAGGAACTTGAATACAGCCTGGGCAACAGAGTGAGACCCCATCTCTACTAAAAGTAGAAAAATTCGCCAGGCCTGTTGTTCCAGCTACTCAGGAGGCTGAGGCGGGAGGATAGATTGAGCTCAGGAATGTGAGGTTGCAATGAACTGTGATGATGCCACTGCACCCTAGCCTGGGCAACAAAAAAAAAAAAAAGGAAGAAGAAGGAGGTAGTGGATGAATCATTGTAAGCCGCTGAGTGGATGAATTATTGTAAGCCACTGAGTGCACATTAAATTTTATGAAATCTTGAACATCGAAAGTTGGCATAGAGGGTGGCATGAGGGAGTCAGAATTTGCTGGGCTTCAGGCAGCCCTGGGTTAATTTGTGCAGCACAAACTTTCAGATAGAAAATATCAGAAGCTGAATGTGAATGAAAAGGACTTTCTTGAGCTGGTCAGAGAGCTATCATGGTCCTGATTTTGCAACTTACTGAGGGTGCTCAGGATACCATGAGGCCCTTCTGGGCACAGTTGCCAGTGGATAAAGTTCTTCCACTCACAAATCAAAAACTGTAATTGGGACACAAGGGGCAGGACATTTGCAATCGGGGTTAGACCATAAAATCTGGTCTGGGTGACCTCTAGACCCAACATATCCCTTTGCCCTAATGTACTTGTTTGGCGACAGTACCTGGGTGGCTGGCAGATGACCACAGGGCACCCTTTGTTTATGAGCAAGTCTTGCAAATGGAAATTTCTGCAAAACACATGACCTGCTCTTCCCAGAAAATAGGACTAAGACACTCTGCACTTGCTCCCGCCTCCCCAGGCGTGTCCAGCAAGCTAATGCTGCTGGTGAAGCTTGTCTTTGCCACCACCCTCCTCTACCTGCACCCTGACCTCTGTGGGTCCCATCCCCCTTCTATACCCATGAGCCTGCTCTCCTGGATAGCCCCTGGGGACCCCAACCTTTCCTGACTCATCTCTTTCCTCCAGAGCTCCTGTTCCCATTGCTCTTGTTCTCAGTCGAAGCCGCTGCTCTCAGTGATTAATTCAATTTCACAGCCTCGGGGGAACTCAGCAAGCTTATGCGCCTGTTCACAGGCAGGTGGATCAATGCAGCCAGTTGGGAGGGTAGGTGGGCAATACCATTAACACTTTCAATGTGTGACCAGCATTCTCACTACCTGGGACCTTTTCTCCAAAAAGTAATCCCAGGAAGATGTCAAATGTGTGTGTGCACAGAATGAACATGCAGAGTGACTTATAAGAAAGGACCTATTGGCTCGATGCCTGTGGCTCAACAGGCTAAGGCGCCAGCCACGTACACCTGAGCTGGCGGGTTCGAATCCAGCCTGGGCCCACCAAACAACAATGACAGCTGCAAACAAAATGTGGCCGGGCGTTGTGGCGGGCGCCTGCAGTCCCAGCTACTTGGGAGGCAGAGTCAAGAGACTCGCTTGAGCCCAGGAATTGAAGGTTGCTGTGAGCTGTGATGCCACAAGACTCTATCCAGGGTGACAGCTTGAGGCTCTGTCTCAAAAAAAAAATAATAATAATAATAAAATAAAATAAATTATAAAAAAAAAAGAAGAAAGGACCTATCAACAGGGGAACTGGTTGAATGAATAATAATCTTAGGGTAGAATACAATGTAGTCAGTAAATAGAATATGGCAGTGGCTCAGAAAGATGTCTAAAATATTAAGTGAAGGAAAATTGAGTGGTAGACCCACATGTTAACATGATTGTAGTTTTATAAAAACATGTTTCTATCCATTCATATACAGCGATGTCTACACAAATATTTTAAAAATCAAGGAAGAATTTATACTAAATTATAATTGGGCTGAGTGTGGTGGCGCACGCCTGTAATCCTAGCACTCTGGGAGGCTGAGGCAGGCGGATTGCTTGAGGTCAGGAGTTCAAGACCAGCCTGAGCAAGAGAGCACCCCCATCTTTACTAAAAATAGAAAAATTAGCTGTGGTGGGTGCCTGTAGTCCCAGTTACTCAGGAGACTGAGGGAGGAGGGTCACTTGAGCCCAAGAGTTTGAGGTTACTATGAGCTATGATGCCACGGCACTCTACTCAGGGCCACGGAGTGAGATACTGTCTCAAAAAAAAGAAAAGAGAATAAATTATAATTGACAGTGTTTCCTTATGGGGTATAGGATTGTAGAAGTGAAGGGGAGGATTTTTTTCCTCCTTAATTTGTAGTATAAAACTTTTCTAAATAGTGCTAATATGGCACTGATTCATATTTTGTAAAAGTATGTATGTGTTCGAAATGGCTGCCTGTGCAAAGGGTGGTGGCTGAGCAGGTGTGGGTGGGGAGACTTTTCCAGGTGCTTCAAGCACTGAGGGCTGAGTCAGGTGGGAGGTGGGACTGCGGGGAAGCTGTGTGGGGTTAGGAAATCTCCTAGCCCACGTGGGTGGCTGCTGCTTCTGCTCCCAAAGGAAGCTATATGTGCCATGGAAATAGAGGGAAATTCTTATGCCCAAGCCAGCTGGGGACTCACCTTCCTGGCACTGGTACTGCACCCATAGGTAGCTGCCCTGAGTTGGACATAGGTCTCCAAAGTAGGTCCCATCTGCTGCCACCTGGCACGCCTGCAGCCCCTGGCACTGGCCTGAAGGCAGGAACAGGGTGAAAGACAAAGGAAGATACTTCAGCAACACTTGCCAGAGAGACATTGCCTCTCACTCATTCATTCACTTACCTGCTGTCGCCGACCACTGTCTGCTGGTATCTGTGAAAGACCAGGTACTGGGGGAGAGAGCAGTAGTCTTCCTACCCCTGAGTAGCTCAGGGTCTAGCACACTGGTTCTGAAACTTCAGCATGCACCAGAGAGCCCAGGTGTGGAGGCAGCTGGAGAATTTGCAGTTTTAATAAGTTGCGGGAGGGGGGCAAGGATGCTAATGTTGCTGGTCCAGGGATCCCACTTTGAAAACCACTGGTTCCAAGCACCTAGTCAGATGGTCTAAAATAGAAATTTGAACCCCAAGAGCCAGCAGAGAAGGGGTAAATTTAGGAATTCTGTGTTTCTCAGGGCACCCAGTGACCACAGAAGGGAGGAGCATGGAGCCCACACCAGAAACTTCAAGGTCACCCAGTACCTCTCTCTCCTGCCCATGGAGATTAATTACAGCAGCAAAGGACCTTTTGCTGTGCAAGTTAACACGTTCCCAGAAGTGGTATCTCATTACACCTGTATTTTCAGGGATCACAGTGACAAATGTTGGGAGCCACAAGCCCGCAGATGTCAGAAGGGAGAGGTAAAACGCCCCAGGTACTTCCCATCCTGCTCCTCACAGCAGTTCCCCTGACTCTCCAGCTCTCTCTGGACAGTCCCAGCCCTCATAGGTCAGTCTCTGCCATGGCCACCTGCTGGACAGCCCTGACTTCTGGTTTGGGGAAGACCATCCCTGCCAGTTGTCCCTCCAGCCCTTTAGAGGTGGTAGCAGCTTTCCATCGCTGCTCACCTCAGGGTTGCACCCTCATCTCCTATTTGGCTTTTCAGTACTCCCATGACGAGGGGAAACAATTCCCTTCATTAAATTCTCTGTGTTGAAAGACCTGGAGTGATTTCTGTTTTCCTGATGGGACCTAGTTGGGACAGGTTCCAAAATGAGTTCTTTCTACTATGAGTATCCATAGCATGAGAGTATAATCTCCAAGACTGTCTCTTCCCCCCCCGTCCCCAGCCATCCCTTAACAGAAGCTCCAGTTAACAGGCAGCCTTGAGCATTCAACTACTATCACCAGAGCATGCAGGAAAGTAAGCCGCATTTACAGCTGGAGCACAAGGTGTCACCCCTTCCCCCAGGTTCTCCTGACCCTCACAGGAGCCCTGGAAAACTTAGGAAGATTCTGCCTTAGGCCACACAGGGAATTGAACCCAGTCCGGCCACTCTCTTGCTGTGCACTCTGCTGACCACGCCTAGGGGATTCTGCCCCACTCTTGAACATGGTGGGGAAATCTAACCAATCAACACCAGGGGAGCCAGCAGGGCTCATGGTCCAACCCACAAACCATACCACACAGAACTCCAGAATCCCCAGGGAACTGATCTTCTGCCTCAAGCTACGGAGGCCACGTCCCTGGCCGTGTGCTTTTGCTAACACTGTTGGTATCTGGCACCACCATTCTGGGCTCTTTCTCTGTCGTCATTGTCACACTGCAGTCCCGGGCCTGCCACCACAAATCCTGTACTTCCTCCATAGCTGGACTTGGGGCCCTGGCCTGGGAGAGCCATCCCCAGCCCCACCTCTGCCCCATGAGCAAAGGACCCCTCTGGTTAAACAGGAACACCAGCCACCCCCCATAGCCCCATCTTCAAGTCAAACATACTCAGAGAGTCTAATTCCCAAATCTGTGTTCTTTCCATGACCCTGTGCGGCCTCTTATAATCCACTTAAAATAAAGAAAAGAAAGTAAGTTAAGTCCCATCTAATTCTGGGATTTAACATGTCCTGCAGAAAACTTAACCCCCTCCGCAGGTGCTGAAGTGCCCCACTGCTCCAGCTGTGGTTGCAGAGCCCACAGCAGTGGCATCACGGGGAGCCAGCCGGAAAGTGAGCAGGAGGCTGTTTAACCTGTCTCTCCAGCACACAGGGCCACGCCTGGCATGCAGCAGATACAAAGTAAGCTTTACATGAGTAACAAATAGCACCTTGGACCACGCCTGGTCAGAGCTGTTATCAGGCCATCAGCTGACTGCCTGTTTATGTCCATCTCCCAAAGGGACCATGTGCTCTTTGAAAAACAGTATGTTTGGCTCGGCGCCTGTGGCTCAACGGGCTAAGGCACCAGCCACGTACACCTGAGCTGGCGGGTTCAAATCCAGCCTGGGCCCAAAAAACAACAATGATGGCTGCAACCAAAAAATGGCCGGGCATTGTGGCTGGCACCTGTAGTCCCAGCTACTTGGGAGGCGGAGGCAAGAGACTCGCTTGAGCCAAGGAATTGGAGGATGCTGTGAGCTGTGATGGCACAGTACTCTATCCAGGGTGACAGCTTGAGGCTCTGCCTCAAAAAAGAAAAAAGAAAAACAGTATGTTTGGGGCGGCACCTGTGGTTCAAGGAGTAAGGCGCCAGGCCCATACATGGGAGGTGGCGGGCTCAAACCAGGCCCTGGTCAAAAACTGCAAAAATAAATTAATAAATAAGAATAGTAAGATTGATCCATTCTTGTCCCCACATTGCCCAGGAGAGTGTAGGACACTATGTTGGTGCTCAATAAATGTGTACTGGCCAACCCAATGAATGACAGGCACTTTAGAGATGGTCGCCCTGGGGCCCCTCCCACGTCTCCCCCTCTGACTCTCCCCAACGAGGTACAGGGCTGCTCTCTAATGTGTTTCCTGGGCTGTGGGTGCCACATTTCAGAAACTTGCAGCTAAGTCCACCTGGCCCAGCAGTGCCTTGATCAGAGAAGCGCATCCACCCAGCCGGGGCCCTTTCTCCCCTCAAGAGGCCACAGCAAAGCCACTGGCCGGTTCCAGCATTTCCTTTCCCCACACCTGCTCCATGGGAGCGAGGACAAGGGGGCTGCCATGCAGAGTGGGGAGGAGCACAGTGCCAAGGGAGGGGAGTAAGCTGAGCTTCCCTAGGCGGGAGGTTCTGGAAGTACCAGGCACCCCTGTGGGCAGAGCTAGAGGCTCAGAGGGATATGTGTCAGGAGGCTCATGTGGGGACTCCTGGGCACAAGAGATGGTGTCCTTGCTTAGCCAAGAAGCAGCAGACTACCTGCCCTCCTAGGACCCTGCAGGCTGGGCTGTGGTCACCATGGCGGAGAGAGAGGACTTCACAGTGTCCTGGATGATGGGAGTCTCTATGGAGGGGGTGCAGGAAACCCCCCATAATCCTTGAAATTGAATTCTGGGCGCTAGACAAGTGCAGCTCAGAGGCAGACTTACTCTGATTTCCAAAAACAAAGCCCTAGAGAAGACGTCCACGGGAACCAAGATACCATCAGAAGCATTTGCCTCAGCCTGATCCCCAGCAGCAAAGATGAAGAAATGGCCTGTGCACCTCTCAACCACGTGACAGCACAGGTACACGACGGATGAGACACTCAGACCAGAACAGCAGGTGTCCAGATGGATAGCACTTCTCCAAACATAACTGGGCAAAGCACACAGAAAGCAAAAGACCAAAACGCAGCTTGCAGAATGAAACATACAACGTCCCATTATGGAAACATCAAAAACCTGTGAAACAATCCGGGCGCAGAGGCTCACGCCTGTAATCCCAGCACTCTAGGAGGCCGGGGTGGGTGGATTGCTTGAGTTCATGAGTTTGAGACCAGCCTGAGCAAAAGCTAGACCCCGTCTCTACTAAAATAGAAAAACTGAGGCAAGAGAATTGCTTGAGCCCAAGAGTTGGAGGTTGCTATGAGCTTTGATGCCATGGCACTCTACCAGGGGAATAGCTTGAGACTCTGCCTCAAAAAAAACAAAAAAACCTGTAAAACAAATACTCTGTGATATTTCGGGATGCAGACATAAAAGGTGAAAACAGAGAATCATACACACAGAAACCAGGGGCACGAATAGGACTGAGGGGGCTACAGAGGGGCCTTGGAATGGGCTGGGTTTTTTTTTTGTTTTGTTTTGTTTTTAACAAGGGAATGTCAAGCAGATGTGGCATAGTGGTAAGATTTGACAAAAGTTGGTCCTGGATCTGCGAGATTTCACAATATTTTTTAAAAAAATAATGTGAAATCCCGCAGATCTACAACCAATAAATTAAAATAATTAAATTTTAAAAGGTAGTGTTTCTCACGTCCATGACAGATGGGGGAACAAAATGCCCACCTGATCCACAGGCCCCAGACCTGCTCTGCTCCCACGCTTGATGCCGTGGGGAGACTGGTCAGTTTTCCCGCATGTTGGAGGCCCAGGATCAGAGGTGGAGATTGCTGGAACTTTGTGGAATCCTTTGCCTGGCACAGAACAGCAGCCCTCTGGTCGCAAGGAGAGCTGCAGAGCCCCAGGCCCTACCTGCCACCTCGTCCTTGACATCGACCCAGCTGCATTCGTCCTTGAGGTCCCAGGGATGCCTCACGTCTTGAGTGCAATAGTGGGGGGTCTGGCGCCCATAGACAGCATCCTGGACCCAGATGACCTCCCCTGAGCCACAATGCATGGTGGCGTTGAGGCCCTCACAGGCCAGGCTCTGACCAATCCCTGTGGCAAAGGAAAAGTGACACCATTGGGAGTGGGTTCACAGTTGCAGATGGGCACCTGCCCGTTTATGGGAGACAGAGGGTGTTGGGGGTCAGGGCTGTGAGGGGACCCGGTAGGAGCTAACTAGACAGGAGTGAGAAATATAATACAGTCACAGAGAGCATTGCTCTGGAGCCAGGCTGCCCGGGGTCAGCCCGGCCCAGCCTCACACTGCTGTGTGACCTTTGGCAGCTTAGTTAGCGTCTCTGTGCCCCCTGTGTGATGGGGACAGCAATACAAGCCTCATGGGACCATTAGGGAGGTGAGATGGGTTTGCACCTGTAGCGTGAGAGCTGTGCAAGTGGCAACTCTTACTCTGCCTATTCCGAGCCTCTTCCCTGACCATTACCTGCAAACAATGCCTGGCGCAGGACAGACGCTACGTAGGCAACTGCTGATGAGAGAGTGACCCCACTGGGGTCTCGACACCATCCTATGGGCTGCACTGCCATCCTCCCCAGGGAGGACACATCAGGATCACACAGGTCGCTGTGCGGAGACCCCACGCAGCCAGCCTGCCCCATGGGACATCTCAGGACACATTTACAGAGATGGAAAGAGTCCAACCTGGCCCGTCTGCCTGGTTGGAATGACCCGGGGCAGGTGTTGGAGCAAGATCTGTCTTAGTTTCCTTTGGCTATGGCAACAAATCGCCACATGTGTAGTGACCTAAAACAGCATACACTTGTCACTTTAAGGTTCTGGAAGTCAGGGGCAACATCTGTGGCCCAATGGAGTAAGGCGCCGGCCCCATAGGCTGCAGGCGGAGGGTTCAAACCCAGCCAAAAAAAAAAAAAAAGGTTTTAGGCTCGGCACCTGTGGCTCAACGGGCTAAGGCTCCAGCCACGTACACCTGAGCTGGTGGGTTCGAATCCAGCCCTAGCCCCCAGACAACAATGATGGCTACAACCACAAAATGGCTGGGTGTTGTGGCGGGTGCCTGTAGTCCCAGCTACTTGGGAGGCGGAGGCAGGAGACTCATTTGAGCCCAGAATTGGAGGTTGCTGTGAGCTGTGATGCCACAGCACTCTACCCAGGGCGACAGCTTGAGGCTCTGTCTCAAAAAAAAAAAAAAAAGAAGGTTCTGGAGGTCAGAAACCCAAAATGGGTCTCACAGGGTAAAATGAAGGGGTTGGCAGGGCTGCCTTCTTCTGGAGGTTCTGGGCCCAGCCCCACTGCCTAGAACCTAGGGTGGGGACATAGGCTGCTCCCTCGGGACTCCACCAACTAGACCAGGCCCTGCAGGGGAGTCGACCAAGCAGGTAAGAGGAGGGGAATTCAAGAGGTGAGGGAGGGATGAGGCTGGGTGGGGCAGAGACCCGGGGCTGAGGAAGCCGGAGGGAGCAAGGGTGCACAGCACAGACTCCCTGCCTGGGAAGCGCCCAACAGGTGCGCTGGGGGCACAGAGGCTTCCCCTGGGTGCTGAGTGTACAAGAGGGAGGGACAGGACAGAGACCAGCAGGTGACCAGGCAAGTGGGCGGGGAGAGAGCAGGGGTGTGATGGGAGAGAGGAGGGGAGACAGAAGTACAGGGAGAGGGACAGAGGGACAGAGGGAGATTGAGATGAGAGAGAGACGGAGAGAAAGAGAGAGATGGAGAGCGGCAGATTAAAGTCACGGCGAGGTCGGAAGACTTACAAATGAGCAGGCCCAAGAACAGGGAGGCAGAAAGCCCGGCCAGGCCCTGGAGAGGCAGAGGAAGGCCGAGACCCACGGAGAGACACAGGGAGAGGGAGGAGACAGAGGAACAGAAAGAGCGGGGGCCGTGGAGGAGGGAAAGAGAAAACTGACAGGGGGAGTGGAGGGCGGTCCCAGGGTGGGTCCCAGGCCGGGCAGGCCGCTCACCACACTCGCAGATGAAGGCGAAGGCCTCCGCGCAGTCCCTGGAGGTGGCCCAGGCCGCTGCGGGGCCCCTGGTGATGTAGCCGCAGGTGGCAGGGGCGGCCTGTCCCTTCAGCCAGTTGCTGTAGCTCACGCTTGAGGTGTCCAGCCACATCCCTGGACCTGGGAGGGCAACACAACCACCAAGGCTTGGCCCCTTTCTTCCTCCCCTCCTTTATAAAAACGCAGGGCTTGCCCCAGGGTGACTCTGGTGTGCAGTGGTGCTCAATCAGTGCCGACAGGCTGGAGGCCTCGCGTTCCCACACCAGAGAAGGGGCCTTCCCCGCTGCCATCTTCAAACACTCTGCCTAAGAACCAGGGCACCAAACAGGGAGCTCACAAAAGGTGTTTTGATTAAATAAATGACATTTCCTGCTCTGTCTAATGATAATCTAGAGAAAGGCCCCAAAATGCACCATTGAAAGTGTCCCTCGCTTCCCCATAAGCAGGACCCCTTGCCAAATACATCCCAGCTGGCTGGGTGTGTTGGTTCATGCCTGTAATCCCAGCACTTTTGGAGGCAGGACTATTGCTTGAGATCAGGAGTTCAAGACCAGCCTGGACAATGTAGTGAGACCCAGTCCTTACAAAAAAATAGAAGAAATAGCCAAGCGTGGTGGCACATGCCCGTGGCCCAGCTACTCGGGAGGCTGAGGCAGGAGGATCACTTGAGCCTGGTCATTTCGAGGCTGCAGTGAGCTGCAATGACACTGCTCTCTACCTTGGGTGACAGAATGAGACCCTGTGCAAACACCAGAAAATATACACAAATATGAATAAACACATATATAAGCACTGCTGAGTATAAATATAAGCCAGTCCTGTCATTCCAGGGATCTTCAGAACCTTGGAAACACTAAATTAATTTTTTAAGTGTGTGTGTGTCTGTGTGCGTGTAAAACAAATACCCCAGGGTCAGCACAGAGCTAGAAAACACTGGATATAAAAATTTACTAGGAAGATTTGAAAATATAATTATTAATTTTTTAGAAGAAGAGAAATTTATGCAATTTTTTTAGATGTTTAAGATATTTATTAAAACAAATTCAGAATACAATGCATTATTTTTTAATTCAAATGCTACAAAAATTTATAATATATACAATATATAAAATGAAAACATCCTCCCTCTCTCAACCCACGTGCTGCTCCCACAATCGGTAGGTTTCCTGTAAATGGCTGCAGGCTGAATGTTGCTCCATGTCAGCAGTTACGAGCTGTTGAAACCTCATCGCACTGATGCCATGGCGTGGCACACGGTGTCTGGCCCTAGCTTCTTAAGTAACACTAAGCCATGAAGGTGTCACCTGTCAGTCTGCATAGATCTGCTTCACTTTCTGTGACAGCCAGGTGACCTCCCTCAGGAGATTGTAATAGACACAACCTCACCAGTCGCAGGTGAATGGACATTCACTATACAGAAACTGGCGACTGGTGCATCTTCAAGTCAAGAAACCGTTCAAATAGGCATTGCCTGTAGAAGTGTCTCAAGAAGTCGCATCTCCTTGGCTACGAATTTCCTTCAATAAGCTTCCCCCAGAAATAAGCTCATTGGTGAAGCGATTTCCATCCACTCTGCTATATTTCTGTGGGTGCTCAGTTTAGACCAAGGTACTCAAATCTAATAGGGGAGAGAATCTCCGGATACCAGTATGGTAACCAGGACAAGCCGAGCTGACCAGTTGCTCTGACTGGGGCCCCGCTGCCCTTCACAGGCCACTCATTTCGAGCAGGTCAGCCCCTTCTCCCTGGACTTAAATTCCCTTGCACACATCCTAGCCACGCCTACCTGACAGGGTCCACATGAAGGTTAAATGCAAAGTTCCTCTGTCCATTCTCTATTGGGCGTGGGCACCCAGAAGACAAAAAGGGCCAGAATATGGTGCCTTTCCTTGGATGCTCACAGTCTACAGAGGAGACAGACACCTAAATAATCTAAGCTGCCAAAAAGGCTCTCATACAGGTGGAGAGTCCTACCTGGCTGAGGTGGGGGATGGAGTCCTCAGAGGGCAAAGTAGCAAGGATTTTCAGGAGGATTAAAATCAGACTCTCTGGCCAGGTGTGGTGGCTCACGCCTGTAATCCTAGCAATCTGGGAGGCCGAGGAGGCTGGATTGCTTGAGTTCATGAGTTTGAGACCAGCCTGAGCAAAAGCATGACCCCATCTCTACTAAAAATAGAAAAACTGAGGCAAGAGGATCACTTGATCCCGAGTTAAAGGTTGCTGTGAGTTATGATGCCACAGCACTCTATCCAGGGTGACAGCTTGAGACTCTATCTCAAAAAAAAAAAAAAAAAAATCAGACTTTCTAATGGAAAGTCTTTAATCTCATAGCAAGTGGGACAGACATTATTTTCTGAGGCTCAGTTTTCTCATCTATCAAACAGAGACAGCAATGATAATTCTCTCATGGGTTCTCAGTAATAATGGCCATGGCGCACTCAGGGTAGTGTCCAGACTATTCTAACAAGAACTGAAGAAGTCTCAGTTAGTGGTATTATCACTGGGCACATCCAAAGACATGAATATTTCTAGAGCATCAGCTACGTTGAGCCAGACTCTGTGCAAGGTACGGCACGTAAATGATTTTCTTTGATCCACAACACATATTCATTTATTTTGTGTTGCGCTAGGTGACTGAAGAAGTGATGCCAAGAATTATGGTCCCAAGCTTCCCGTAGCTATCCCAGCACCTACCTTCTGAGGTTCCATTCGGTGCTGAGTTCCCCACGAGTCCAATCCACCACTCCCTGTCCTGGGAGATGTGTTTCTGTAGAAATTGCTGGGTGTCTTCATCATGGATGAAGATCAGATGGCCCCCATGCCTCTCACACCAGCTCTGGGCACCATGGAAGGTGCGTCCGAGTGTCACAAATTCATAGCAAGCGTCTCTGAAGGCCACCTGGCTCTTAGAGCACAAGCTGCCTCCTTCTGGCCTAGCAAGCCTCAGAGCAAGCCCCAGGAGTACCAAGCCCAGGACACTCATGCTGGACTCGGGGCAGGGACCTGTGGCTGGAGCTCCCGGGACTCTCATATACCCCTGCCTTCCCAGCCACCTGCCATCCATCTTCCCTTCTCTCTTTGCAGCATATGATAGCAACTACCTTTTGTTTTAAGAAACAAAAGATCTGGTTGACAGAGTCAGCCACTTTATGGCACCAAGAGCTTTGTTCAGAGCCTGTCACCAAATGGTCTTGTAGAGACAGATAAAGTCTCTGTGTCACCTGTCTGCTTGTCTGGACAACTGTGAACATCTGATAGAAAGACCTTGCTATTGATTTTTATGTCATCACCCTGAGAGCCAAATGTTTCTGAGAAGTCATCAGCATGTGGGAAGTATGTGATAAGAGAAAAGTGGCAGGGACGATAGAGTTATCGGACGGTAAAGAAACCACGTCCAACCCTATTGTCCAGAGAGGCAGCTGTGCTCACCCGATAATCATTCTCTCTGGAGCATGACTCAGATGCTAAGGGATCTTTGGTCTCCTCTCCAATTACATTGTCACTCATGCCTGCTAGAGAACAAAATCCCCTAAAACAATTTATTTGATGTCACCATGAAAATAGCACTTATTCAAAGCGCAGACCTGCCTATCCTTACCCACTACCTAACCCCTCCAGTGGGGTTCCATGATCTATAACCAATTTCAAGCTTCTTAGCTCTGTATGCTCTGACCCCTGAAAATATTTCCAAACATCCTCCCACACACACACATGAGGAAACAGGCTTTCTCATCCCTTGCTGTCGTGAGTGTAATTGGTACAATTTCTACTGTGGGCAGTATGACCAGCCCTGTCAACATTTACAAAGCACAAATAATGCAGCAATCCCACCTCTAGGAATTTTACTGACAGATGTCTAAATGTTTACGCATGTATAAAATGTCACATGTATAAGGTTGTTTATTATAGAACTTTGTAAGGAAGGAAAATTGGAACCAACCTAAATGTCCATTGATAGGAAATTGTTTAACAAAATGCAGTACATTCCACATACCCATTTTTAAAAAATGAGAAAAATTCTTCCTATACAAAAGGAAAGATCTCTAAGATTTTTGTTAATTTTTTTTTTTCTTAGAGATAGAGTCTCACTTTGTTACCCCCAATGGAGTGTAGTGGCATCACAGCTCACAGAAACCTCTAGCTCTGGGGCTTAGGCGATTCTCCTGCCTCAGCCTCCCGAGTAGCTGGGACTACAGGCGCCCACTATAACACCTGACTATTGTTTTTGCAGTTTGGCCAGGGCCAGGTTTGAATCCTCCACCCTCAGTATATAGGGTTGGCACCCTACTCACTGAGCCACAGGTGTCACCCTGATTTTTGTTAATATTTAAACACCAAAGGCCTCTTAGCCTCTTTGCTTACTTCCCCTAACAATGGAAACCCGTTTGCTCTCTATGGCGAACGTATTTTGCTCTGTAAAATTACTTTTCTCTTCCTCAACAAACAAAGTTCCATGCTTGCCTGAAAACAATATATTTAGGCTGGGTGCAGTGGCTCACACCTGTAATCCCAGCACTCTGGGAGGCCGAGGTGGGTTGATTGCTTGAGGTCACGCGTTCAAGACAAGCCTGAGCCAGAACGAGACCTTGTCTCTAAAAAAAAATAGCTGGGCATTGAGGTGGGCGCCTATAGTCCCAGCTACTTGGGAGGCTAAGGCAAGAGAATCACTTAAGCCTAAGAGTTTGAGGTTGCTGTGAGCTGTGATGTCAAGGCACTCTACTGAGGGCGGCATAATGAGACTCTGTTTTAAAAAAAGCAAACAAAAAAGGGTGTCACCTGTGGCTCAAGGGAGAAGGGCACGAGCCCCATATGCTTGAGGTGGCAGGTTCAAACCCAGCCCCGACCAAAAACCACAGAAACAAACAAACAAAAAAATATATTTATAAGCAAAGTATGAGAAATTGTGCATGGCCCAATTTCATGTAAAAACATAAATATTTATTTGTAAGTGTATACTATATCTCAATGTAAAGAAACTGACAATTTACGACCTCCTGGGAGGAGAATTAGGCAGGGACACAGAGGGAAACTTTAGTTTTGTTGGCTACCCTTTAGCAACTTTTCTGTTTTGTACCAAGGGAGTGTATCATGTGTTCAAAACTAATAAATTTTGTTTATTTAAAAATTTTTTTGTAGAGAGGGGCTCACGATATTGCTCAGGCTGGTCTTAGACTCTTGGCCTCATGTGATCGTCCTACCTTGGCTTCCCAAAGTGCGGGGATTACAGGCTCTGTGCCCAGCCGGCAAAACTAATAAAGTATGTCTTTTTTTTCAATCTTGAGGGGAATGTGGGGCCCATCCTCCGCCTCCAGTTCAAAGCCACAGCTCCTGCTCTGTCTCAGGATCCATGACCTCCCTTCCCACATCTGGGCACGGCCTGTGCTCTGCTCTCTGCCAGGGACGTCTTTCATTCCCCAGCCATTCCCTGACCACTTCCTTGGCATTTAAAACTCAGCTCAGGCTCGGCGCCTGTGGCTCAACGGGCTAAGGCGCCAGCCACGTACACCTGAGCTGGCAGGTTCGAATCCAGCCCGGGCCCGCCAAACAACAATGACGGCTGCAACCAAAAAATGGCCGGGTATTGTGGCGGGCGCCTGTAG
>CAUYON010152436.1:0-55862 GCA_963573935.1 Arctocebus calabarensis | reverse complement strand
TCACCCTCGGTGGAGTGCTGTGGCATCACAGCTCACAGCAACCTCAAACCCTTGGCCTCAAGTGATTCTCTTGCCTCAGCCTCCCAAGTAGCTGGGACGACAGGCACCTGTCACAACACCCAGCTATTTTTTTTTTTTTTTTTTGCGGTTTGGCCAGAGCCAGGTTCGAACCATGGGGCCGGCGCCCCACCCACTGAGCCCCAGGCGCCACCCAACAGGCTATATATTTTAATAGTATGAGAGTATTCGTTAACATCTTTCAGAAATTAGAACCAGGTCAGGTACAATTTGGAAGAGAACTAGGAGTTTGGACTAAATTTATGACTATCAACATTATTGACCTAGCTAAGCTTTTTGGAAGTTTTTTCTCTCTAAAAAAGTTTCTGTAGAAACTTGATACTTGAACTTTAGAGTTGGAAGAAATTACAGAGTTTTTTTCTAGCTCAGAGTGGCAAATACATTTTGCATTATAGGCCAACTCTGATCGGAAGCTGCCAGAAGTGCTTTTGAAAAGGATTCAGGTTGTATGGGTTCTTTGGAAAAATGTTTTGTGAAGGATTAGTGATGCTTCTTATGGACAGTTATCTAGTGTGGGTGGTATATATGTATGTGCCAGGTGTGTAGTACATGCTATCATTAGACTAGTCTAATCTCTTTCTTTTGTGTTTGTTTTAAAGAAAAGTTAATTTACCTAAATTAAGACTAGAGTCAGAGCTAAAACTAAAACCAAGTTTTGCAACTCTCAGTCTGGTATTCTGTAGTTTACCAAGATGAATGTGCTAAAACCTTTTGGTATTAGACTAAGAAAAAAAAAAAGATTTCTAGTCTGTGCCTTTAGACTATTTAGGCAAGAGTTTAATAAGGAACTTTGGTCCAGAAATGAATTTTCTTGTATTCATTCTGACTTAAGAAATTTGTGTTAATACTAACAAGAAATAGTTACCTGTTTTTCATGCCCCCTCCCCCAACTTTCTTTCTTGTTTCTCACCTCTCTCAATTTTGGGTTTTGGGGATTGGTTTACTGTATATGAATTAAGGAATTAAGATACTAAGGTTGTTTTTTTTCTGTATAGTACTTAGCCAGATTCTGGACTTATAATATGCACTAAGTAAAGGGATGTTGATTTTTTGTGGCTGTAAATGATATTGGCTTTAAGTCAATATAAATTAGTGAGGGGTTTTGCAGAATTGAATTGCAGCATTCTCTCATTGGGATCTTGGCCCTTAGATAAAAACTTTAGGTTGGAAACTAGCCTCAAAATTAGAAGCAGTTAACCCAGAAGCTGTTCTGCTTCTATCTTCTTCCAGTCTAGCAGTATACTATCCTTGGAACACTGCTGCCAACTCAGCTCTTGTGCTTCTTTTCAGAACTGACTATACCCAGACACTTGGAGTGCTTTTTCTTTTCCCGTTCTAGGAGCTTCCAAGTTACAGAGACCATCCTTATGGCGACAGTCCTTATAGGCAGAGTATGTATTTATATGGCCATTCTCATTTTGCCACATGGTTATCATCCCCAGATTGGCATCCTTCCATACTATATGTGAATTATTTCCCCCAACTTGGCCCTTTATCTTGCCTGCCCTAATCTGAAATCCTATGAAATTTTTTTAAGATATTGTGTGGTCAGATTCCCAAGGTCATTGTATATCTGATGTGTTTAACCATAGGAATAAAGTGTTAGTGGATCTCTCTTCCTTTTTCAGGTAACATGCATTTCACAGTGGCCTTCTGGAGACAACGCCTTAACCCAAAGAAGTAATTCAAACTGAGAGAACTTCAGGTATGACAACATTTCTGTGAGAGAGTTTTGGGGGGAGGAGTGGTACAGTGGGCACACTGGTCAAATAACTGCTATGGGGGTCTTTGGGAGGAGAGCAGAGTTGCTTCTGGCTACATCGTTGGTTGAAGGAATAGGCAATATCCACTGGGATGTGAAATCCAATGCATCCTCTGCAACAATTAACCTGTGAGCCACAATGTGGTTTTAATTTGAGTCCTCTGACTTTTCTGTTTTTGTAGTTCTTGTGTATATGCACTCACTTTCTTCACGTGTGCTGTTTTATAAACATTTATCTGTGGGCTTGGTGCCTGTGGCTCAAGCAGCTAAGGCGTCAGCCACATACACCTGAGCTGGTGGGTTTGCATCCAGCCTGGGCCTGCCAAACAACAATGATAGCTGCAACCAAAAAATAGCCGGGCATTAGGGGGGGGTGCCTATAGTCCTAGCTACTTGGGGGGCAGAGGCAGAAGAATCGCTTGGGCCCAGGAGTTGGAGGTTGCTATGAGCTGAGATGCCATGACACTCTACCCAGGGTGACAGCTTGAGACTCTGTCTCAAAAAACAAAACAAAACAAAAATTTATCTCTGCATACTTATTTAGACATATACACCTGTATGGTTAAGAGGGGGAATTAAAAAGAAAGAAACATGGTGAAGTGGAAAAAGAATATAGAGGACATGGATAGAAAATTTCAGCAAGTTATTTAATCTTGCAAGGCCTTAGTTTATATACCTGTAAAATAGATTAGTATTTGTTCCTATCCTTCTCTCTGGCATTGTTGTGAGGGTCACATAAATAATACCTATTAAATCTTTAGAAAATTCACAACTTGATTTTTTTAGATCTATAAGGTGAGATCTAATATTTTGATTAGATTGGTAATAATAGTTTGAAGGAAAACAAAGACATGGTAGATCACTTAAAAAGGTCAGGAGAAAGGAGAGGAAGACTACTGGATAAGAGAACAAGGTAGAACAGAAAGTTAAGCAGTAAGAATAGGGAATGCATGAAGGTAGAGTAGGTGAATTGATAGGTAAGAAAGCTGAATAGGAAGAGAGTGGTAAAAAAGAGCTGCCATATGATCCGGTATTTCTACTTCTAGGTATAAATTCAACAGAAATAAAGTCACTATTTTGAAGAAATACCTGCACACTTATGTTCATTTCAGCATTATTCACAATAACAAAGATAATGGAAACACGCTAAGTGTCTGTTGTCAGATAAATGGATAAAGAAGTTGTGTGTGGGTGGCACCTGTAGCTCAGTGGGTCATGTGCTGGCCACATACACTGAGGCTGGCAGGTTTGAACCTGGCCTGGGTTAAACAACAATGACAACTGCAGCAGAAAAATAGCTGGGCATTGTGGTGGGCGCTGTCCCAGCTACTTGGGAGGCTGAGGCAAGAGATTTGCTCAAACCCAAGAGTCTGAGGTTACTGTGAAGCTGGCACTCTACCCAGGGTGACAGCTTGAGGCTCTGTCTCCAGAAAAAAAAAAAAAAAAGAAGTTGTGCAGGTGTATATGTATTATACATATATATGTATATAGTAGAATATGAAACTTAGAAGTCGGGTCTTTTGCAGCAACATGGATGAACCTAGAAGGCATTATGCCAATTGAAATAAGCCAGACACAGAAAAACAAATACATGACTTCACTTACATGTGGAATCAAAAGAAATTGAACTCAAAATAGAGTAGAAGAGTGGTTATTGCAGGTTGGGGGATGGTAGAATGGGAGAAATGGGGAGAAGGGTACAAAGGTATGGTGAATAAATTGAGACCTAATGGTAACTACAGTTGATAATTATGTACTGTATACTAAAAATCCACTTAAAAGGGCAGCCAGCACCTGTGGCTCAAAGGAGTAGGGCGCCAGCCCCATATACTGGAGGTGGCGGGTTCAAAACCCAGCCCCAGCCAAAAACTGCAAAAAAAAAAAAAATCCACTTAAAGAGTAGATCTTAAGTATTCTTAAAACACGTAAAGAAGGTAACACACACACAAAAATGCAGTGATATGTGTGTTAATTAGCTTGACTGTGAAAATCCTTTCATATCATATGCCTAAGTCAAAACGTGTTGTACATCTTGGTTATATACAGTTTTTATTTGTTATATCTCACTAAAACTGAAAAAAAAAAAAAATAGTGGTCCTTCACTTCTAACCCTTAACCTTGAGACTATTGTTGTTGTCATCACCACCTTTCTTTACATAACTGTCCCTTTTGTATGTAGGGTCTGGGTTTCATGCTAAACATTTTTTTATTATTTATTTATTTATTTGTAGAGACAGAGTCTCACTTTATTGTCCTCGGTAGAGTGCTGTGGCGTCACACAGCTCACAGCAACCTTCAACTCCTGGGCTTAGGAGATTTTGCCTCAACCTCCTGAGTAGTTGGGACTATAGGCACCTACCACAATGCCCAGCTATTTTTTTGTTGCATTTTGGCTGGGGCTGGGTTTGAACCTGCCACTCTTGATATATGGGGCTGGCGCTCTACCCACTGAGCCACAAGTGCTGCCCTATGTTTATTATTTATTAAACAATTAATGGAGAGAAATAAAGGAGATGGTGGGACAGTTTGTGAGGAATATTAGAAAGGAAGTAAATAAGAGGGCAAGTAGATAGATAGTAAGAGGAAGAAGTCTCAGAAGATAATGAAAGAAAAGACATGAAATTGAAAAATATTGTAAAGCAAAAAAAGGGGGAAAGGAGATGGTGTTATCTCAATAAAGGAAAAAGATAGCTTTCTTTTCTATAATGGCGTGTAATACCTCATAAAAAGTAGTGTGCTGGGATAAGATCATTCTCCATACCAAATTATCTTTACAATAAATTTTTTTTTGGAGACAGAGTCTCATTATGTCACCCTTTGTAGAGTGCAGTGATGTCACAGCTCACAGCAACCTCCAACTTTTGGGCTTAAACGATTGTCTTGCTTCAGCCTCCCAAGTAGCTGAGACTACAGGCATCCGCCACAATGCTCAGCTATTTTTCTGTTGCAGTTGTCATTGTTAGCTGGCCTGGGTTAGGTTCAAACCCACCACCCTCCGTGTATGTGGCTGGCTCTGTAACTATTGTGCTATGGATATTGAGCCAAAATAATGTATTTTTAATGTATTCATTTCATCCTGAGCTTACAAAGTAGTTCTTTGGGAAAGATACCTGGACCAACACTCAGGAGATCTCGGTTCTAGTCCTGGTTTTGCTGGTCACTTAAATTCTGTGATCTTGGAAAGTTCACTTAAATCTTCCTGGGCCTCGTTTCCTTACTTGTCCTTTCAGTGTTTTGAATATAATCTCTCAGGTTCTTCCTAGCTCACTGTATAATTATATTTTATACATTACGTGCTGGCTCACTAATTTTTCAAGTTTTTTTGTTGACATCATAATACAGGACTGGTATCAGAAATACCTGATAAGACTTCATAATAATCAGTGCTTTATAAATAAGAAGCCATGTTGTTTTAAGTTCCACTTTAAACATTGACACAAAGAAAGACCTGTAGACAGTCTAAGTATAGAAATGTTTGTAATATTCAACAAGCATTTATTGAGTTGCTTTTGTGCTAGGTTCGCGGGATACTCAAATATAAAACTCTTGTTTCAAGGATTTTGTGTTTTTTGTCAGGAAAACGTACTTATTCACCATCAATTTTTGTAAAGAACAAGGGGGATAAATGCTATAATAGGGGTTGCATTACATTGTAATTTAAGAAGTTAACTTTAGATTTTTGGTTCCTTTAACTTAATTGAATGTATTCTAAGTACAGCTCCATGTTAGGCATTGCTGGGATGATGAAAAAGCAGTGCCTGTCCTCAAGAAACTTGTAATTTTTTTTTTCAGGTTTAGAAACTACTTATCTTATTGTATATATCGTTCAATCCTAGGAGAGAAAATAATTTTTATAGCGTGTCATCCCTTTAAGAATTCATCTACACCTTACTCCAGAAATGTCTAGTGGCATTCTTGCTTTCTGAGAAAGTATATATTAATTTTATTGAATTCCACAACCTTTTCCTCTGTCAGTTAATTTAATTTTTTTTTTTTTTTTTAAAGAGAGAGAATCTCACTTTATCGCCTTCAGTAGAGTGCCGTGGCATCACACAGTTCACAGCAACCTCCAACTCTTGGGCTTAGGTGATTCTCTTGCCTCAGCCTCCCGAGTAGCTGGGACTACAGGCGCCCACCACAATGCCCAGCTATTTTTTTGTTGTTGTTGTTGCAGTTTGGCCAGGGCCGGGTTTGATCCCACCACCCTCAATATATGGGGCCGGGACCCTACTCACTGAGCCACAGGTGCCGCCCCAGTTAATTTTTTTTAAGGCAAGAAAAACTCCAGAAATGCCATCTGCACTTAGATGAACTTTGGTTTGCTTCTTAGTCATTCACGCAAAGAAAGTAAGTTCTTAAGTTTTGTCTTTTTTTTTTTTTTGAGATAGTCTCACTCTGTCGCCCTCAGTAGAGTGCGGTAGTGTCATAGCTCACAGCAACCTCAAACTCCTGAACTCACCTGATTCTCCTACCTCATCCTCCTAGGTAGCTGGGACTACAGGCGCCCGCCACAACGCCTGGCCATTTTTTGTTGGGGTTGTCATTATTGTTCAGCCTGGCCTGAGCCAGGTTCGAACCCGCCATCCTCGGTGTATGTGGCTGGCGCCATAACCACTGTCTACAGGTGCTGAGCCTTCAGTTTTGTCTTTT
The DNA here is from genome assembly GCA_963573935.1 of Arctocebus calabarensis. NCBI lineage: Eukaryota > Metazoa > Chordata > Mammalia > Primates > Lorisidae > Arctocebus > Arctocebus calabarensis. The sequence goes on along the minus strand of CAUYON010152436.1, from coordinate 49,372 downwards.
GATTCTTTGTTTTAAAGATTGGGTTGAGTTGGTTACAGAGGAAAGGATTGTCTCATAGTGGCTAACAGTGTGTAACTGGAGTTAGGTTGACTTTAAATTTTGATTCTACCATGTACTGGCAGTATGACCTTGACCAAATTGTAATAACTTCTTTGTGCCGTAGTTTCCTAATCTGTAAATTGGGAATAGTATTAGGGAATATATTCATGGGATAATATGTTCTGCTTCGGCAATACTGGGCTCACAATAAGCATAAAATGTTGGTTGTTATTGTCGTTATTATCATCACCACAAACCTTGTCTTAAAATTATCTCAATTCATTAGTTCATTCAGTAAGCTTATTTAGGATCTGCATAATTATTTTAATACCTGTAAGGGCTAGAGGTGAACATTTAATAGGTGACCTAGTGTAGGTCAGGTTGGGTCTTAAAGTGAAGTAAGAGTTCATGTCCCCCCAAGGGGGCGACTATTAAAGCAGCATTGACTTTTTTAATGTAGATAAAATTTGTTCTTATCATAAAAAAGAAGTACATGAGGTTATGCATATGTTATTTAGCTTGATTTAGTTACTCTATAGGGTATACATATTTGAAAGTATGTTGTGCATGATAAATGTGTACCTCTTGTCAATTAAAAATAATTTTAAAATATTAAGGTCTTAAGAAAAAAAAATAAATTGAAGTAAAATTTACCATTTAAAATGTACAGTTCAGGCTCGGCACCTGTGGCTCAACGGGCTAAGGCGCCAGCCATGTACACCTGAGCTGGAGGGTTTGAATCCAGCCCGGGCCCGCCAAACAACAGTGGTGGCTGCAACCGAAAAAAATGGCCGGGCGTTGTTGCGGGCGCCTGTGGTCTCAGCTACTTGGGAGACGGAAGCAGGAGACTCGCTTGAACCCAGGAATTGGAGGTTGCTGTGAGCTGTGATGCCACAGTACTCTATCCAGGGTGATAGCTTGAGGCTCTGTCTCGGAGAAAAAAAATAAAATGTACAGTTAAGTGTTGGCTCACTATTGAAGGAGGTGAGCCGATGAAGTCTGGCATAAACATTTTTTTTTTTTTCTAAAGAGAAGCTGGAAATTCAGATTTTATAAGAAATTTTTACATTTAAATATTGGCAACTTATGAATTCATAGTATAAACACTGTGGGCCAGACAAATCACCACTGTGGGCAGAATTGGTCTTGTGGCTTGCCGCTTTGCAACCTCTGATCAGGTTTTTGACTTTCTGCGCATAACCCAAGTTCTCTGCCCTCTGGGATAAAAATCCTCCCATAAAGATTTAAAACAGTTTAATACCTCAGAGCAGTCTACTGTGAGGAGTTACTTTACAGGGTGAGAAAGATTTCTCAAACAATTATTAGGATATATAGAAGTAAAACATTTATTTACTTTCCTGAGAAAGAAAGAGAGAGGGAGAAAGAAAATGGCATGGTACTGCAAGGTAGGGAGAAAGTGCCAGCAGTGGGCTTTTAAGGGATAAAAATGGCTTTTTTTCCCCCTCTGTCTGGGAATAACAGAAGTGACTATGTTTTTTTTTTTTTTTTCTCCTTTCTTTGAGGTCAGCCTATCAAAGATCCTTGAAATCTTTTCCTGGCAGGAACTGAGGCAGAGAGTTGGAGCAGGGAGCTTGCACCTTTACTTTCTGTTTAGGACTCTTCAAGGCTGTGAAAATTATTCTTAGAGATAACAGATTAGGCTTGGATTTGAGTCCCAGATGTTAAACAAAACAAAGGACAGTTTTATTGTGAGTTTATTCCTTTTACTTCCTGTTTGATAGTTCTTTTTTTTTCTGTTAGCTAGGTTGTTAGTTAGGACCACCTCTCAAGAGGTATGCAGAATAATTATTAAGGCAGAGAGAAAGAGAAACGTTAATATTGGGATTCAGGATGTCCACAGGTGCAGAGGCAGGGATGGACTTAATGTGGTAGAGCTGAGTTTTAAAGGATTTATAGGCCTGATAATAGAGAGTTTGGAAAAATTGAGAAGAGACCAGCCTCTTACTTTGCATTACCTTGAGACGTAATGGCTGATAGGATGAAATGGGTTTTTATGAAGATTCATCTCACAACATTAAGGTCTGCAGTATTTACTAGAGCTGGTGGCAGAGAGGCCAGGCTACGGAGGTGGCATTGGGAATGAAATGAAAGGGACAAAAGCGGCTAGTGCCCATGGCTCAAAGGAGTAGGGCACTAGCCCCATATGCCAGAGGTGGGAGGTTCAAACCCAGCCCCGGGCCAAAAATGATTTAAAAAAAAAAAGAAAGGGACAAAAGCTTGGAGTAAAGAGGGCTGATTTGGGGAGCTTTCCTATTCACTCTGTAAAAACTGGGATATTGGAAGATAACGTGTACAGGCTCTCTCTTGTCATGTTCCAGATCTTGAGTCATCATTCTCTCAGCCCTAGTACTTTCTTTACTGGTGGGTCCCCTGCATACAGTATTATGATTTCTCAGCTTGCGCAAGGAGAATAGAAAGAAAAGGAAAACCCAAAGTAGTTCAACTGCTTATCACATAATCTTGTTTTGGGTGTTTGGTGATCTCAGTTAACTTCTGATAGATTCTGTTATACTTTCATTTATACATGGAGTTTATATTAACCAGGGTTTGAAGACACTGGCAAAGGGTTTGCTCTTGGAAAAGATGTAGAATTTTAATTCAGAAATGGTGTTTTAGTCTACTGATTGAAATGTTACTACTGTAGAAACTTGACACAATAATTCGTCACTCAGAATATTAAAGAAACCGGTAAACGCTGTAGAAGGATAGGATGTGGTTATTTTGTGTAACCTGAGAAGACAGATTTAATTTTTATAAGACCTTTTCTTCTGTTTATACTTTCTCATGAAAAATTTCTTTTCTTTCTTTTTTTTTTTTTTTTTTTGAGACAGAGCCTCAAGCTGTCACCTTTGGTAGAGTGATGTGGCATCACAGCTCACAGCAACCTCCAATTTCTGGGCTCAAGCGAGTCTCCTGCCTCTGCCTCCCAGTTTGCTGAGACTACGGGCGCCTGCCACAATGCCCAGCTATTTTTTGGTTGCAGCTGTTAAACTGTTGTTTGGCAGGCCGGGGCTAGATTCCAACCCGCCAGCTCAGGTGTACGTGGCTGGCGCCTTAGCCTGTTGAGCCACAGGTGCTGAGCCGAAAAATTTCTTGATGTACAGAAGAAGTTATTCATTATTCTTGGCCAAAATGCAAAATGTCATTTTTAAAATACTGTGGCCTTGGTGGCGTCTGTGGCTCAGTGAGTAGGGCACTGGCCCCATATACCATGGGTGGCGGGTTCAAACCCGGCCCCGGCCAAAACTGTAACAAAAAATAGCTGGGGGTTGTGGTGGGCGCTTGTAGTCCCAGCTAATGGTCATTCCATAGAGAGTTCCAAAATCACTTTGAAGGGTGGACTAGGTGCTGGCATCAGTGCATACCTTCCTAAGAAGAATACTTCAAAGGTGACTGTAGCAATGTTCAGCAATGAGACATGTAGTACTTCTTCTAGGATGAACTTAATTGTTTGATCTCATACTCTGCAAGCATTCTCATCTCTCTGGATCAGCGGTTCTCAATCTGTAGGTCGTAACCTGCAGGAACCGTATTAAAGGGCCATAGCATTAGGAAGGTTGAGACTGTCTCTAAAAAAAAAAAAAAATACTATAGCCTTTTTAGCCTTTTTAGATCTTAATTAAACTGAATAGTGTGTTAGGTATAGTTTGCTTATTAAGAATATCAGAGGTAGGGCGGCGCCTGTGGCTCAACAGAGTAGGGCACCGGCCCCATATGCTGGAGGTGGTGGGTTGAAACCCAGCCCTGGCCAAAAAAAAAGAATATCAGAGGTATAACAGTGTTTTCATGTATGCATAAAAATACTGAATTGAGCCTCTAAAAAGTTGCCTCTCATAAAGATGCAACAGTAGGGTCAAATGAGCTGCATCTACATTTTATTTAGTGAAGAAAGATTTTTCTCCTTTTATTTTTGAAGTATTATCTAACCTAATTTTTGGAGTTCATTTTGTTCTCACAATTAGGGATTTTTAATTTCAGGTAGTTCATTTAATTATAGTTCTGCTTTGGAAATGGGAAGGAAAAAAATGTGAGAGAGGGGTTAGCTATATTTGCTTCTGTGGAAATTCAGTAGTCAAAAGGAAATTCTAGATTATTTTTTTCTGTTCTTGAATTTTTTCAGAGGAAAGATTTACTATGGATCTTAATTAAAAACTATATTCTGAGCCTGGTTTGGTAGCTCACGCCTGTAATCCCAGCATTTGGGAGGCTGAGGCGAGTGGATTGCCTGAGCTCATGAGTTTGAGACCAACCTGAGCAAGAGTGAGACCCTCGTCTCTAAAAAATAGCCAGGTGCTGTGGTGGGTGCCTGTAGTCCCAGCTACTTGGGAGACTGAGGCAAGAGAATTGCTTGTACTCAAGCATTTGAGGTTGCTGTGAGCTAAGATGCCACAACACTCTACCAAGAGTGACCAAGTGAGACTCTGTCTCAAAACAAAAACAAAACTCCCAGCTAGTTTTTCTGTTTTTAGTACAGATGGGGGTCTCGCTCTTGGTAGGATTTTCTGTTTTAAGTAGAGATGGGGTCTCCCACCCTGGGTAGAGTGTTGTGGCTTCACTGCAACTTCCAACCCCTGGGCCTATGCAGTTCTCTTGCCTCTTGCCTCAGCCTCCCAAGTAGCTGGGACTACAGGTGCTCGCCACAACGCCCGGCTATTTTTTGGTTGTAGTTGTTATTGTTTGGCAGGCCCAGGCTGGATTCGAACCCACCAGCTCTGGTATATGTGGCTGGTTCTTTAGCTGCTTGAGCTACAGGCGCTGAGCCTTGATTTTTTATTTTTATTTCAGGTTAATTGAGGGTAAAAAGAATTAGGTTATAGTGTTTGCATTTGTTAGGTAAAGTCCCTCTTATAATTGTGTCCCACTCCCAAGAGGTGTGCCATACACTCTAATATTGTGCCCATTAAATGGGAGCGTACCCGTCCCCCTCCCTCTTCCCCTCTCCCCACTCTCTCATACCCCTGCCCCTCACCTTGAATTGATTTGAGTTTTTCTCTTACGTGGGTATTAGATTATCTACTGGCTTCATATTAGAATTGTATACATTGGATTTTTTTTTTTTTCTTTTTGAGACAGAGCCTAAAGCTATAACCCTGGGTAGAGAGCTGTGGCATCACAGCTCACAGCAATCTCCAATTCCTGTGCTCAAGTGAGTCTCCTGCCTCTGCCTCCCAAGTAGCTGAGACTACAGGCACCTTCCACAACACTCGGCCATTTTTTGGTTGCAGCCCGTCATTGTTTGGTGGGCCCAGGCTGGATTCGAACCTGCCAGCTCAGGTGTATGTGGCTGGTGCCTTAGCCACTTGAGCCATAGGCACTGAGCCTACATTGGATTTTTGCTTCTCCATTTTTGTGATACTTTACTAAGAAGAATGTGTTCTAACTCCATCCAGGTTAATACATTTCTGGTTTTTTGTTTGTTTGTTTTGAGACAGAGTCTCACTGTATCACCCTCAGTAGAGTGCTGTGGTGTCACAGCTCACAGCAACCTACTCTTGGGCTTAACGATTCTCTTGGCTCAGCCTCCCAAGTAGCTGGGACTATAGGCGTCCGCCACAATGCTTAGCTATATTTTGGTCGTAGTTGTCATTGTTGTTTGGCAGGCCCAGGCTGGGTTCGAACCTCTCAGCTCCAGTGTATGTGGCTGGTGTCCTAGCCGCTGAGCTACAGGCGCCGAGCTATTTCTGTTCGGTTTTTTTTTTTTTTTTGGAGTTTTTGGCCGGGGCTGGGTTTTAACCCACCACCTCCAGCATGTGGGGCCGGCGCGCTACTCCTTTTGAGCCATAGGTGCCGCCCCCATTTCTGTTTTTTTTTAATAGCTATTCTAGTGGATGTGAAATGGTGTCTCCTGTTTGATTTGTACCTTTTTAAAGATAGTAATGTTGAGCATCTTTTCATGTACTTATTGGGATTTTTTTTTTTTTTTAGTAAAAAACCACTTTGTCGCCCTCCGTAGAGAGTTGTGGTGTCATAGCTCACAGGAACCTCCAGCTCTTGGGCTTAGGCGATTCTCTTGCCTCATTCCCCGGAGTAGCAGGGACTACAGGCACCTGCCACAATGCCTGGCTATTTTTTGTTGTAGTTTGGCTGGGGTGGGGTTCAAATCTGCCACCCTCGGTGTAGGGGTCCGGGGCCCTACTCATTCAGCCACAGGCGCTGCTCCCTTATTGGCCATTTGTATGTCTTCCTTGGATAAATGGCTGTTCAAGGCTTTGGCACAATTTTAAAATTGGGTGGTTTTTTCGGTCCTAATTATTTTGTAGGCTCCTGCCCGTATCTTTTCTGCTGCTGGGTCAACTGCTCTTATTCCTCCTCCTTTCCTGTTGTTAACAAAGCAGGTAGAACTATTCTATCCCTTACATAGTTCCTCAGTAAATGTCTGATTATAAAATGTTAAAAGTAATGCTTTCTAGAAAAGATGAAAGTTGGTCAGGGAGGGGATTTCCGTTACCTTTTTTCCTGATTTTGGATTTTGCTATTCTTCTCTTTGACCATTTAGTTACTAAGGTAAAGTTTTCTAAAGGAGAAAGCTTTTAGGCACATGAGTTCTGGTATTTAAATTTCATTTTAGAGAAGGAAAATGTAGAGTCCTTCTATAAAAGAAATTTGATCCTTAGAGGACTTACTTTACCGTTTGCCTAAGAAACAAGTCAGCCTGAGATTTTTTTCTTTTTTAGTGCCCAAGACCCTATTACTATCATTCCCAAAGGCCTGAAGTGTTTAAACAAGGATTTTTACCCTTAATAGTTCTGAAGGAGAAGAAACCTATTTTAATAATTTCAGTAATTTACTTCTTAACTGGTGTTCTTGTATGATAATTTGGAACGTCTTAATTTGAGTCTGTGCTGTTTAATTTTGTGTGTGTTTTTGTTTTTGAGACAGAGTCTCACTCTGTAGCCCTGGCTAAAATGTGGTTGTCACTCTATATCACAGTAACCTCAAATTCCTGGGCTCAGGCAGTACTGTCTCAAGCCTCCCCAAGCAGCTGGGACTACAGGTGGCCACCATGCTCAGCTAATATTTCTATTTTCGGTAGAGACGGGATCTTACTTTGCTCAGGCTAGTCTTTAATCTAGGAGGGAACTCAGGGGAGCCTTCCACCTTGGCCTTCCAGAGTGCTAGGATTTACAGGCATGAGCCTCCTCCCTGGCTAAGATTGTGCTATTTGTGAGAATTTTTTTCTCTTTTTTCTTTTTGTCAAGCTGGGGAAGTTGGGAGTGAGCCTAGTCTCAATATACATTTTAGTAATTTCAGAATGCAGTAAATAGGTTCAATGATAGCAATGACAGAAGTATTTTTTTTCCCCTGTTACCTTTTTTGGCTCTTTTATGGAACTGTGGTTTTAAATGATGAAAATTAACATCAAAGGAGGTTAGAGATTTAAGTTTGGGGCCACATCTTCTGTTCTGACATTGGGTAATCCATTTCAATTGGGTTGTTTATCTTTAATTAATATTATTGAGTTGTAAGTTATCTGTAAATTCTTTACATATTGCTTTACTATATATGTATGCCTTTTGCAGATATTGTAGCCTTTTGCTTGTCTTTCCATTTTCTTTTTTTTTGAGACAGGGTCTGGGTAGAGTGCTGTGACATCATAGCTCACAGCAACCTCCAATTCTTGGGCTCAAGTGATCCTCTTGCCTCAGTTTTTCTATTTTTAATAGAGATGAGTTCTTGCTTTTGCTCAGGCTGGTCTGGAACTCATGAGCTCAGGCAAACCACTCACCTCAGCCTCCCTAGTGCTGGGATTGTAGGTGTGAGCCACTGCACCTAGCCTTGATTAGAGACCAATTTTTTTATGTTGGTTGCAATGTGGAAGATCTGACTGGTTAGCAATAACTTTTTTTTTTTTTTTGAGACAGAGTCTCAAGCTGGCACCCTGGATAGAGTGCTGTGACGTCACTTACAGCAACCTCAAACTCTTGAGCTTAGACAATTCTCTTGCCTCAGCCTCCCAAGTAGCTGGGAGTACAAGCGCCCGCCACAACACCAGGCTATTTTTTTGTTGTCGTTGTTGCAGTTGTCATTGTTGTTTTAGCTGGCTGGGGCCAGCTTTGAACCTGCTACCCTCAGTGTATGTGTGGCTAGCGCCCTGCCAACTGAGCTACAGGTGCTGCCCAACCTTTTTTTTGTTTATTTTTAAGACAGAGTCTCCCTTTGTCACCATGTATAGAGTGCTATTGTGTTACAGCTCACAGCAACCTCAAACTCTTGCGCTCAAGTGATTCTCTTGCCTCAGCCTCTTGAGTGTTAGGATTACAGGTGTGAACCATCATGCCTAACCTGTCTTTCCTTTTTTTTTTTTTTTGCAGTTTTGGCTGGGGCTGGGCTTCACCCGCCACCCCCAGTATATGGGGCCGGTGCCCTACTTCTTGAGCCATAGGCACCGCCCTGTCTTTCCATTTTCTTAATGATGTCCTTTGAAGAGAAGTTCCTAATTTTGATTAGATTTAGTTTTTCGATTTTTTTTTTTCTTTTCAAGTGTTACTTTTGTTGTTATATCTAAGAAATCTTTGCCTAATTGGGCAATCCATTGACTTCCTAGATTTCCATTTATTTACCTGTGAGAACAAATAAGATTTATGTGGTATTTTGCCTTCTTTGGCAAAAACATCTTTTGTCTCTTTTTTGATTCAAAGTAGAGGTGGTAATCTTAGGATAGAACAGCAGTTCTCGGTTCGGCGCCTGTGGCTCAGCAGGCTAAGGCGCCAACCATGTACACCTGAGCTGGCGGGTTCAAATCCAGCCCAGGCCCGCCAAACAACAATGACGGCTGCAACCAAAAAATGGCCGGGCATTGTGGCGGGCACCTGCAGTCCCAGCTACTTGGGAGGCGGAGGCAAGAGACTCGCTTGAGCCAAGGAATTGGAGGTTGCTGTGAGCTGTGATGCCACGGCACTCTATCCAGGGTGACAGCTTGAGGCTCTGTCTCAAAAAAAAAAAAAAAAACAACCAGCAGTTTTCAACCTGTAGGTTGCATCCCCTTTGTGGGTTGAATGACCCTTTCACAGGGGTCCCCTAAATACATCCTGCATATCAGATATTTACATTATGATTCATAATGGTAGCAAAATTACAGTTATGAAGTAGCAACAAAAATAATTTTATGGTGGGTCACCACAACATGAGGAACTGTATTAAAGGGTCATGGCATTAGAAAGGTTGAGAACCACTGGAATAGACTACTAAGGTGAAAATACGCAAAACCAAATTGGAATGTAGAATTGGCTTTGCTTTCATAATCCTATTTGTTTCCTAATGAATAGGTAGTGGGTGATTTTGTTCCCTCCGCTTTCCAGGATTTAGGGCTCTTGGGTGTAAACTATTATCTCTGTGTCATTTTCTTCTGCCTTCTAAATATAATCTGAGTAATAGGCCGGGTGTAGTGGCGCACACCAGTAATTCTAGCATTATGGGAAGCTGAGGCAAGTGAATTACCTGAGCTAAAGTGTTCGAGACTCAGCTGAGGAAGAGCGAGATCCCATCTCTACTAAAAATAAAAAAACTAGCTGGGCATTGTGGAGGGTGCCTGTAGTCCCAGCTATCTCGGAGGCTGAGGCAAGAGGATGGCCTGATCCCAAGAGTTTGAGGTTGCTGTGAGCTATAACATCAAAGCACTCTACCCAGGGTGATAGCGTGGGACCCTGTCTCAAAAAACAAAAAAAAGGGCACAGTGGCTCATGCTTGTAATCCTAGCACTCTGGTGGGAGGCTAAACAGGTGGATCCCCTGAGCTCAGGAGTTCAAGATCAGCTTGAGCAAGAAAAAAATCCAGTCTCTGAAAATAGCCAAGTATTGTGGCAAGGGCTTGAAGTTCCAGCTGTTTGGGAACCTGAGGCAAGAGGATCTCTTGAGCCCAAGAGTTTGAGGTTACTGTGAGCTGTGATGCTAGGGCACTCTACCAAGAGCAAAAAAGTGAGACTCTGTCTCAAAAAAAAAAAAAAAAAAAAATTTGTGATGCCTTGATAGTAAGATCTGTTTTCTGGATCCCAGATGAAATGTCCATGCAATCACTGATGACCCAAATACACCAGTGTACTGTTCATTCACTGAATGGGAAATAAGAAAAAAGGGGGGGAGGAGCTGTTTACTCATCATGCCTTTTAAAAAAATAACAAAATACATAAATAAAAATATAAATCTGAATAATAATAGTTTTTGGCCCCTTCTAAGAAAAGTATACTCAGCAACTCAGTATTGGCTTCAAGTTACTTGAAAATGTTTAGAAATGATCTGAGAAAGATTTGCTGGAAGGATGGGTCTTATTTTGAAAATTTATGAGTATTAAGAGATGGTCAGAAACAGGAATTTCTTGGGAGCCAGGAAATTGAACTTTATATATAATTGTGTACTTTCACATAAGCACTTTTTGCAAGAGAGCAGTATTTGTTTTCATGGAACCCTTCACAAATTTGCATGTCATCTTTGCTCAGAGGCCATGTTAAGAGAGCAGTATTTATAGTAGTATATATAGTATTTATTTGTGGCATTTCAAATCCTTTTCTTTTCTGAGGTAAAACTTTTATTTCTTGGCTGACTGGACTTCTACACCCATGCTCCACAAGGTGCCATAGCCAGTGGGGTTGGGGAGTCAACTTCACATTCCAGGCTGGAGTGTGGGGTGGGGGACTTAGGGATACCCTCCAGCTTTTGCCAGCAAGAGGCCATGACTCACACCAATCCAAAATACTGCATCCTGGTGGGAGGTGACTGCACTTCCTCCCAGTTGTCCACACCTAATAGGGGTATGACCAGACAGGCCAGGACACGGAAGCCCCGGCTTCAGCAGTAATGGTATCCCCCAATGCTGGCTCCTGCCCAGGTCACAACTCTAGCCTCCATCATGGGACAGCAAAAGGGCATTTCAAATCCTTTAAAGTCTAGTAGTAAATAGTCCATGAAAGCCAGAAACAACTTATAATAGTAGATAATATTGAAATGTTTGTCAGAAACCTATGTGGGAGGATGGGGAAGAAATTACCTTCTAGAATCCTGGGTACAGAGTTCAAACCAGCAAATGAATGCTGAAAATTAGATTCTGGTGCCAGTTTCCTTACACTCTTGTTTTCATACTACTGAACCTTAAGTGTTAGAGCTTTTTGTTTTCCTTTTTAATAATTTTTTATGCATATGCTATAGAATCCATGCTCATATATTTAGAAAATGGGAAAGGAGCTTTCAGTGTTGTGGATCATTGTGTGATATTCAGAGCCAAAGTGTCCTGTAACTGGGGAGGAGAGGAAGGTTTACATCCTACCTCCCATCCTAGACTCTGTGTTAAGGTACTCTTCTCCAGTAATTAGGAAATTAACCTTTTCCCATCATGAATATATTTGAGTTCATTCCCACTTCTTTTGCTCAGAAATTAAATTATCAAAATGGGTCTTTACCCTCTTTCTCAACCCAAAGAACTTATCCTCCCTGCCAATACCTTCAGCAGCCTGTACCTTCAGCAGCCTGTACATCAAGTTTGGCTCCTTTGCTGTAATTATTGAAGAAAGGGTTATACAAATCGTTCCTTCTAGCTAGTTTTTGCTGCTGTGCCTCTAGGAAATAGGATCTAGTTTTTCATTTGTGGTTTGGGAGTATGGCAGAATGACCCTCTTCAAGGGAGAACACTCAGTAAGTATTTCTAGTTCCCATGTGTGCTTCTGCATTTTAGTATGATTGTTTGAGAGTTTAACCTCATTAAGTTTTAGTTCTTCTTTTTTTTTTTTTTTTTTTTGAGACAGAGCCTCAAGCTGTCACCCTAGAGCAACCTCCAATTCCTGGGCTCAAGCGAGTCTCCTGCCTCTACCTCCCAAGTAGCTGGGATTACAGGCGCCCGCCACAAGGCCCAGCCAATTTTTTTTTTTTTTTTGGGTGCAGCTGTCATTGTTGTTTGGTGGCCTGGGCTGGATTCGAACCCATCAGCTCAGGTGTACGTGCCTGGTGCTTTAGCCCATCGAGCCACAGGCGCCGAGCCTAGTTCTTCTTTTTTTTTTTTTGTTCCTTGAGACAAAGTCTCTCTGTTGCCTTGGCTAGAGTGCTGTGGCTTCAGCCTAGCTCACAGCAACCTCAAACTCCTGGATTCAACTAATCTTCCTGCCTCAGCCTCCGCAGTAGCTAGGATTACAGGTACCTACCACAATGTCCAGATAATTTTTCTATTTTTAGTAGAGAAAGGGTCTTGCTCTTGCTTATGCTGGTCTCAAACTCCTGTGCTCAAGGGATCCTCCCACCTTAGCCTCCCGGAATGCTATGCTAGGATTACAAGCATGAGTCACTATGCCTGGCCTGGTTTTTGTTCTCTGAATACCACTATAGACTTCAGCTCTTTGAACTTTGTTCTTTCTGCCACAAGCAGTTTTTCTTGTTACTGGTTTGGTGTGTTTTCTGAAATGTCATTTTGGTGACTTCTTTTAAAAAAGAAAAAATAGTCCTGTGCTGGGTACAGTGGTGTGTTTGTAATCGCAGCTACTTAGGAGGCTCACATGAGCACAAGAATTCAAGACCAGCCTGGACAATACAGCAAAACTTCATCTGAATTAAAAAAGACAACAATCAAAAGGAAAAGATAGGCTTATACATGTAATTGCATTATTTAAAGGTTTTTCTAAGTCAAAATAGATGTGGTTTTTAAAAATAACTGATTATGGGCAGTGCCTGTGGCTCAGTGAGTAGGGCACCAGCCCCATATACCAGGTTCAAACCCAGCCCCAGCCAAGCTGCAACAAAAAAATAGCCAGGCGTGTGGTAGGCGCCTGTAGTCCCAGCTACTTGGGAGACTGAGGCAAGAGAATCACCTAAGCCCAAGAGCTGAGGGTGACAAAGTGAGACTCTGTCTCTAAACAAAACAAAAACTGATTATGTTGGATATATTTCAGAAAATAAATCAAGCACATTCTCCAGTATCCTGTCTACTTAATAATTTGCCTATAGAGTACATATTTTATTTATTTTTTATTTTATTTTTTTTTTTGAGACAGAGCCTCAAGATGTTGCCCTGGGTAGAGCACTGTGGCATCACAGCTCACAGCAACCTCCAACTCCTGGGCTCAAGCGAGTCTCCTACCTCTGCCTCCCAAGTAGCTGGGACTACAGGTGTCTGCCACAATGCTTGGCTATTTTTTGGTTGCAGCTATCATCGTTGTTTGGCAGGCCCGGGCTGGATTTGAACCTGCCAGCTCAGGTGTATGTGGCTGGTACCTTAGCCACTTGAGCCACAGGCGCTGAGCCAGGGTACATATTTTAAAATAAAGTTATAAATGTTTGTTGCTTATGGGACAAGGTATTACTGAATAATCTTGTGAAGTGTGTTCTTTTCCACATTTTTCTTTTCATTGCCTTTTAGGAAGATTTGAAGTTTAGTTTTTACCTCTTGCAATGTTTAATATTTTCTTTTTACATTACTCATTCTATCACATTTTTCTAGTGTGATAGTAAACATTACTCAAAATAAATGATGAAAAGGTGTTAATAATTGATCTCATTTAAGTTTCTTTGTAACTGACAGACTGGATGATTATTTTGATATTTTATTAGATTTAGATCCAGACTTGATAACTTTCATTGATTCTAGTCACAATGGTTTATAGTACTAAGTAAAGCTATAGACTGTATACTACTGTACTCGTGAAGGTTTTTTAAAAAATCATATGTAATTCTTTTCCCCCATAGGACATTCATGCAAAGGTTTCTGTCTCTGTATCTTAAGAATTTTAAAGATTGAGGCGTAGTTGAAATTGAGTTTACAGATTATCAAGGAGGGGAAGGATAGGGGAAGTGAAAGAAAAATAGATTATAAAATGAAAGAGATTTGAGAAAATATAGGTTAATGTGACAGTGAGATATGAAGGTGGAAGGGAGGGGCTAGAGAGGAAGAATGAGTCTTAAAGAGATGTCTCCCAAGATATATAGGAGATCTGTGGCTATTTTTTCTCTCTTTATTATAGAAACCACATTAGCAATTTCTTTGGTCATTGCCATTAGAAATACTTTTTTGGAGTCAGGTTTATTGAGATGTACTTTACACTTAGTAAAATTTACCCTTTTAACATATATAGTTCTTTAAATTTTAAAAATTTTATAATTTAAAAATTGTATGTACTTACACATACGTATTTATGAATTATATGGAGTCTTGTTATGTTGCCTATGCTGGTCTCAACTCCTGGGCTCAAGTCCTACCTCAGTCTCCTAAGTAGTTGAGATAACAGGTGTGCACTACCAGGCCTAGCTGAATTTTTTAAATGGACTTTTAAAATACTGAGTGAGAAAATATATACAATATGTACATAATTGTGCTTGAGGCACTCCCAGACTCCTGTCACATGTAGAGTTTCTCTCTAGTATCTATTTTCAGGTGTCCCTTAATATATGTGCACTTACTGAAATCATTTCTACATTGTTATGTTTAGTTTCTCTCCAGTGTAAGTTTCTATATGTACACAGTTCTTTGACCAACACATGCAACTTTTACTTGGGCTCCTTTGTAGTCATTTCTTTCTCCTCACTTTCACCCCCTAGAAGTGTTGTTGTTTTCTATCCCAATAGTTTTGCCTTTCCCAGGATGTTGCATAAATAAAATCATAGGGTATATTAGCTTTTTAGGACTGCATAACAAATTACCATAAACTAGGTGGTTTAAAACAAGATGAATTTCTTTTCTTTTTCTTTTTTTTTTTTTTCAGTTTTTGGCCGGGGATGGATTTGAACCCACCACCTCCGGCATAGGGGGCCAGCACCCTACTCATTTGAGCCCTAGGCGCTGTCTCAAATTTATTTTCTAATGTTTTAGAAGTCTAAAAGTTTAAAATACCTTGTTGGCAGGGTTGGAACCTTTCAGAGAGAGGATCTGCTCTATGCCTATCTCTTAGCTTCTGGTGGTTGCTCTCAATCTTTGGGATTACTTGGCTGTGTATACATCTCTTCAGTCTCTGCTTCTACCTTCATGTCTTCATCCTGTGTGTCATGTCATCTTTACTCTGTGTGTATCTCTGTGTCCAAATTTTCTTATAGGGTCTCTAGTCATTAAATTAGGGCCCACCCTAATGACCTCATTTTAACCTGATTGTATCTCAAAGACCTTACAAGGACAATTAAAGTCACATTCTCAGGCTCTTGAATTTTGTGGGGGTTACTGTTCAACCCAATACCTATGGTATGGGGTGTTTTAAATGTTTTAAATGTTAATTAAAAAAATTATCATATAGTAAAATTGACATTTTTTGGATGTACAGTTGTATAAATTTTAATACACGTACAGATGTTTGTAACCAATACCATAGTCAGGATATAGTACAGTTCCATCATACCAAAACCTTCCTGTCCTGCCTTTTTATAGTTAGACCTTCCCCTCCCTTTTAACCCCTGGTGGCCACTGATTTGTTCTCCATTCCTATGGTTCTGGAACTGTCACTGATTTGTTCTCCATTCCTATGTTCTTCTGGAACTGTCACATAAATGGAATATTATACATATGTAACTTTTTTTTTTTGAGACAGAGTCTCATTATGTAGCCCTTGGTAGAGTGCTACGGCGTCACAGCTCACAGTAACCTCAAACTCTTGGGCTTATGTGATTCTCTTGCCTCAGCCTCCCAAGTAGCTGGGACTGCAGGCACCTGCCACAATGCCCGGCTATTTTTTTTTTTTTTTATTGTAGTTGACATTGTTGTTTGGCAGGCCTGGGCTGGGTTCAACACCCCTCTAGCCCAGGTATATGTGGCTGGCGCCCTAGCTGCTGAGCTATAGGCGCTGAGCCCATATGTAACCTTTTTGAGATTGTTTTTTTGGGGGTAGGGTGGGTGGGGAGGGAGACAGTCTTACTATGTTGCCCTCGGTAGAGTGCTCTGGTGTCATAGCTCACAGCAACCTCAAAACTCTTGGGCTCAAGTGATTCTCTTGTCTCAGTCTCCCAAGTAGCTGGGACTACAGGTGCCTGCCCCAGTGTCTAGCTAGCTTTAGAGATGAGGTCTTGCTATGGCTCAGACTGGTCTTGAACCTATGAGCTCAGGCAGTCCACCCACCTAGGCCTCTTGGAGTGCTAGGATTACAGGTGTAAGCCACCGCACCTGGCGAGATTAGGTTTCTTACTCAGCATGATTAATACCTTTGAAATTCTTCCAAGGCATTGCATGTGTCTGTAGTTTGTTTCTTTTTATTGTTGAACAGTATGTATGCCAATGTATGGATGTACCACAATTTATCTATTCATATTTTGAGTGACATTGGGTTGTTTGACATTTTTGGTGATTATGAAAAGAGCTGCTATAAACATTACTGTGGATTCTAGATTTTATGTGGATGTATATTTTTATGTCTCTAGGTCAATTTTCTCAATTTTGGCACTGTTAACATTTTGGATAGGATAATTTTTTGTTCTGTGCACTTTAAGATGTTTGGCAGCATCTCTAGCTTCTACCTACTAGATATCAGTAACACTCCTCTGGCCCCGCAGTTGTAACAGGTGTCTCTAGGGGTGGCCAAATGTTCTGAGGATGAGGGGTGGTGGCAAAATAACTTCTGACCGGCTCAACGGGCTAAGGCACCAGCCACATACATACACCTGAGCTGGTGGGTTTGAATCCAGCCTGGGCCCGCCAAACAGCAATGATGGCTGCAACCAAAAAATGGCGGGGCATTGTGGCGGGCGCCTGTAGTCCCAGCTACTTGGGAGATGGAGGCAGGAGACTCACTTGAGCCCAGGAATTGGAGGTTGCTGTGAGCTGTGATGTCACAGCACTCTATCCAGGGTGACAGCTTGAGGCTCGGTCTCAAAACAAAAAAAAAACAAAAAACTTCTGACTGAGAATTTCTGCTCTGATGAAAATACCCAGGAATGAGATTGCTGGGTCATATGGTAAGTGTGTTGAACTTTATAAGATTTAGGCAAAATGTTTTTCAGGGTAGCTATTTCATTTTGTGTTCCAGCTAGCAATATATGAAGATGTTCTGCATCCTAGTTACCTTTTAGTATTGTCAATATTTTCTTTTGTTAAGCATTCTTTTTTTGTGTGTGTGTGAGACAGAGTCTTACGATGTTGCTCTCAGTAGAGTGTTGTGGTGTCACAGCTCACAGGAACCTCAAACTCTTGGGCTTGAGCAATTCTCTTGCCTCAGCCTCCCAAGTTGCTGGGACTACAACACCCACCACAATACCCAGCTATTGTGGGTTTTTTGTTTGTTTGTTTGAGACAGTCTCAAGCTGTAACCCTGTGTAGAGTGCAATGGCATCACAACTCACAGCAACCTCAGACTCCTGGGCTTAAGCATTTCCCTTGCCTCAGCCTCCCAAGTAGCTGGGACTACAGGCACCTGCTACAACACCTGGCTATTTTTTCGTTGGAGTTGTCATTGTTGTTTTAGCAGGCCTGGGCTGGGTTTGAACCTGACAGCCCTAGTGTATGTGGGCGGCACCCTACCCACCAGCTACGGGTGCCGCCCCCAGCAATTTTTTTGTTGTAGTTTGGCAGGCCTGGGCTGAGTTCGAACCCACCAGCCCTTGTGTATGTGGCTGGTGCCCTAGCTCCTGGGCTATAGGCGCCAAGCCTGTTACGCGTGCTAATAGAAGTTTCATGCAATGTCATTATGGTAAGGTACTCATATTTTTCTTAACAACCTTGATTTACAAAAAAAATTAAATATATTAAAAAAAATTTTTTTTTTGAGAGGGACTCTCCTTTTGTCACCTTTAGTAAGGTGCCCTGGCATCACATCATAGCTCATAGCAACCTCAAACTCTTGGTCTCAAAATGAGCCTCTTGCTTCAGCCTCCCTAATAACTGGGACTACAGGCGCCTGCCACAACACCTGGCTATTTTTAGAGACAAGGTCTTGCTCTTTTTTTTTTTTTTTTTTTTTTTAGGGACCGTCTCACTTCATCACCCTTAGTAGAGTGCCATGCATCACACAGTTCACAGCAACCTTCAACTCCTGGGCTTAGGTGATTCTCTTGCTTCAGCCTCCTTCAGGCGCCTGCCACAATACCCAGCTATTTTTTGTTGCAGTTCGGCCAGGGCTGGGTTTGAACCCACCACCCTCAGTATATGGGGCCAACACCCTACCCACTGAACCACAGGTGCCACCCAAGGTCTTGCTCAGGCTGATCTTGAACTCCTGAGCTCAAACAGTCCACCTTCCTTGGCCTCCCAGAGTGCTAGGATTACAGGTGTGAACCATTGCATTCTATCTAAATGTATTCAAAAGTTGAAAGAAAAGTCAAAAGTACATAGTAGCTAGACATGGTGGCTCACACCTGTAATCCTAGCACTGAAGAGGCTGAGGCGGGAGGATCCCTTGTGCTCAGGAGTTCAAGACCAGCCTGAGTAAGAGGACGACCCTGTCTCTAATAAAAATAGAAAAAAATTAGCTGAGTGTATTGTCAGATGCCTATAGTCTCACCTACTCCAGAGGCTGAGGCAGGAGGACCACTTGAATGGAGGAGTTTGACGTTGCTGATGCCAGGGCATTCTAGCCTGGTCAGTAGAATGAGACTGTGTCTCAGAAAAGAAAAAAAAATTTAAAGTATAGTGAATACCTGTAAACACTTTGAATGTTCAGTAAATGACATCATGCAACATTCACTTTCTTTCTCTAGGTAGAGAGATGTGCTTTTAATTTTGCTTAATTAGAAAGTAAGTTGTAGCTATCATATTTTACTAGTAAACATCTTTTGCAGTGCTTCTTCCAGGATAAAGCATATTTTCCTACATAACCATAGTAGTATGCATTATTACTTAAAACCAACCATAATTGTATAATATCAGTTAATATTCATATTCACATTTTCCCAGTTACCTTTAAAAATATTTTAAGATTTTATCTCCAGATCTAGGAACCAATCAAGGTTCACACAGTATATTTAGTTTTTTCACTTTAGTCTCTCTCTTGTAATAGTTCTTACCTGTTTTGTTTTTTACAATATTAACTTTTTTTTTTGAGACAGAGTCTCACTCTCTTTGTCCTGGCATCATCGTAGCTCACAGCAACCTCAAACTCTTGGACTCAGATGATCTGCCTGTCTCCCAAGTAGCCTGGACTACGGACACTGGCCACCATGCCCGTATAGTGTTTTTTAATTTTTAGTGGAGACGGTGTCTTGATCTTGCTCCAGCTGGCCTCAAACTCATGAGTTCAAGCAGTCCACTCACCTTGGCCTCCCAGAGTGCTAGGATTATAGGCGTGAGCCACCACACCTCACTTGTTAAAACAGTTTGCAATCAGTCCCAGCTTTACTCCCTACTTCCCGAATTACTGTCCTAGTGCCTCTTGAGTTGAGGATGTGCAGTGTAAAACATCTTGGCTCTTTGGTTTGCCCTTCACCACAATAGGAATTAATGTTCTGTGATTTGCTATCAATTAGCATTGGTCCAGTTGCATTTATTTATCCATCAATCCATCCATGAACACATGTGTGAAACCATCTGCTTTAATTTATTATTATTATTAGTTTTTGGAGACAGGTCTCATTTTGTTGCCCTTGGTAGAGTGGCATGGTGTCAGAGCTCACTGCAACCTCTAATTCTTGGGCTTAAGCGATTGTCTTGCCTCAGCCTCCCAAGTGGCTGGGACTACAGGCACCCGCCACAATGCCCCGCTATTTTTTGGTTGTAGTTGTCATTGTTGTTTGGCAGAACCAGACTGGATTCGAACCTGCCAGCTCCAGTGTATGTGGCTGGCGCCCTAGCCACTGGACTAAAGGCATCGAACCTATTTTTTTTTTTTTTTTGTTACAGTCTTAACTCTTGTCCTGGGAAGCGTGCTGTGGCATCATAGCTTACAGCAACCTCAAACTCTAGGTTTCAGGTAATCCTCTTGCTTCAGCCTTCCAAGTAGCTAGGACTATAGCCTCTGCCACAATGCCTGGCTAGTTTTTCTATTTTTAGTAGAGATGAGGTCTTGCTCTTGTTCAGGCTGGTCTCAAACTCCTGTGCTCAGGTGATCCAACCCCCTCAGTCTCCCAGACAGAGTATTAGGATGTGAGCCACCCTACCTGGCCACCATTTGCTTTTTAGCTTCCTGAAATCTTGTTGCTTATTGTCTCTGCTTCTATTTTTTCTAATATTTACTATTATTACTTTTTTAAATTTTAAAATCCTTTCACTGAAATTTAGAGGGAATTTGAAAGAGAATTCAGATGCTTGTGTTTAATCTGCCATCTTTTAGTGGAAGTCAGTAATCTCACATATTTTAGTTCATTGTTTTGTTTTTATCTACTATTTGGATTCCTTTGAATTGGTAATTCTTTTCTCTTAATAATTTTTTTCATACTTGTCTGGAATTTGTACACTTTTACTCATTTATTTTTTACTGCTTACTTTTGAAATTTTAACTTGCACATTAACTTGACTGGTGTTAATCAGTATCTTGTCCAAAGCAGTACAAAAATCTTGGCATAATTAACTCTAGTCATCACCCCCATCTGACTTTAATGCTATTTTCTAGTATTTTAGCTTTTTATATTTTTCTGATCTTCAAATTAGATTTTTTTTAACTTAATATTTATCATTTTCTTAGTTATTGTTGTGTCTTGAGTCACAGAGCTTCCTTTAAGGTTCATTATTTCTTTAGAGATAGGTCTTGCTATGTTATGCTAGATGTTCTCAAACTCCTGGCCTTTTAAGTCAGTGGTTTTCAACCTTCCTAATGCCGTGACCCTTTAATACAGCTCCTGTAGGTTGAAAACCGCTGACTCAAGTGATCTGCCTCAGTTACAGATATGTTGGGATTATGGGTGTGAGCCACCATGCCTGGCCCTCTATATTCTTGAAGTATATTTTTTAGAAATTCTTCTAGTGAAGAAAAATAAAAATTTACCCCTAATAGTTGTTTTTTTTTTAGCAGCTTTATTAAAATATAGTTCATACCATACAGCATAAAATTGAGATATAGTTCACATGCTATATAATACATAACTTATACAGATATAAGCTATATAGGTCAGTGGCTTTTAGTATATCCAGAGTTGTGCATTAGTCACCACAATCTATTTTATTTTATTATTTTATTTTATTTTATTTTTATTTTTATTTTTATTTTATGACAGAGCCTTAAGCTGTCACCCTGGATAGAGTGTTCTGGCATCACAGCTCACAGCAACCTCCAATTCCTGGGATCAAGCGAGTCTCTTGCCTCCGCCTCCCAAGTAGCTGGAACTATAGGCGCTTGCCACAATGCCCGGCCATTTTTTTTTTTTTTTTTTTTTTTTTTTTGGTTGCAGCCGTCATTGTTGTTTGGTGGGCCCGGGCTGGATTCGAACTCGCCATCTCAGATGTACGTGGCTGGCGCCTTAGCCCATTGAGCCACAGGTGCCGAGCCACCACAATCAATTTTAAAACTTTACCTTCCCCCAGAAAACCCAGTGTCCCTTAGCTGTCATCTCCATTTCTCCATCCTCTCAGTCCTAGGCCACTAATAATGTACTTACTATGTCTATAGATTTGCCTGTTCTCTACATTTCATGTAAATGGAATCATAACAATATGGTCCTTTGTAACTAGCATCTTTCACTTAGGATAATATTTTCAAAGTTTATTCATGGCCTTCCATAGAATGTTCTTGTGTCATAGCTCACAGCAACCTCCAACTCATGAGCTCAAACGATTCTTTTGCATCAGACTCCCAGTTAGGTGGGACTACAGATGCCCACCACAATGCCTGGCTGTTTTTAGAGATGAGGTCTCACTCTTGCTCAGACTGGTCTTGAACCTGTGAGCTCAGGCAATCCACCCGCCTTGGCCTCCCAGAGTGCTAGGATTACAAGCGTGAGCCATTGCACCCAGCCTGTTTTTCTATTTCTGTTTTTTAAAAAAGGCTGTTGGGATTACAATAGAGATTGTAATTGCACTGAATTTTTAGGTTGCCTTGAATAATGTTATTTTAAAAATATTATTTTGTAACCCATGAGTCAGGGATTTCTTTCCATATATTTTTAATTTCCTTCATTGGTGTTTGTTGTTATTGTTGTTTTAAGACAGAGTCTCCCTCAGACTCCTGGGCTCAAGTGATTTTCCTATGCCTCAGTTTTTGTATTTATAGTAGAGACAGGGTCTGGCTCTTGCTCAGGCTTGTTCCAAACTCCTGAGCTCAAGTAATCCACCCATCTTGGCCCCTCAAAGTGCTGTGATTATAGTGTTTAGTGTATAAATCTTTTACCACCTTGGGATTTTATTCCTAAGTATTTTATTCTTTTTCATGCCATCTTAAAGAAGATTGTTTTCTAATTTCTTTTTCGAATAGCTTATTGTTAGTGTATGGAAATGCTACTGGTTTTATACCCTGAAACTTTACTAAATTCATTAACTAGTTCTAACAGATTTTTAGTGGAGTCTAGAGTCCTCTGCTAACAAATAATTTTACTATTACTTTTCTCTTTGAATGCCTTTTAAGTTCTTTTTCTTGCCTAATTGCTCTGGCTAGTATTTCTCATACTGAGTTGAGTAGAAGTGGCAAGAGTGGGCATTCTTGTCTTGTTTCTTTTCTTAGAGAAAAAGCTTTCAGTTTCTTTTCTTTTTTTTTGAGACAGAATCTCACTTGTCACACTTGGTAGAGTGCCATGGTGACATAGCTCACAGCAACCTCAAACTCCTGGGCTTAAGCCATTCTCTTGCTTCAGCCTCTCAAGTGGCTGGGACTATGGGTGCCTACCACAACACCCAGCTGTTTTTAGAGACAAGGTCTCACTTTGCTCAGTCTTAAACCAAGTTTGCTGGTCTTAAACCTGTCAGCTCAGGCTTGCCACCTGTCTCAACCTCCCACGTTCTGGGATTACAGGTGTGAGCCACCATGCTTGGCCCAAGCTTTCAGCTTCTAAATGTTATGATGTTAGCTGTGGGCTTTTTATACATGGCCTTTATTTTATTGAGGTAATTTCCTTCAATTCTTAGTTTGTTGAGAATTTTTATTCCATGGGCTATCTTTTGTCACTTTTTCTATGTGTCTAGTGAGATTATAATGGGATTGCTATCTGTCATTTTGTTAATGCATTATATCACACTGAATACTTTTCAAATATTGAGCTATCTTTGCATTCCATGATGTATGCCACTTAGTTGTCTCACTTTGTTGCCCAGGCTAGTAGAGTGCTGTGTCATGAGTTTAGCTCACACTAACCTCAAACTCCTCGGCTCAAAAGATCCTCCTGCCTCAGCCTTCTAAGTAGCTGGGACTACAGGCTCCTGGCATGGCACCTGGCTAACTTTTCTATTTTTTGTTGAGACAAGAATATCTTTCTTGCTCAGGCTGGTGTCCCAACTCCTGAGCTCAAGTGATCTTCCCATTTTGGCCTCGCAGAGTTCTAGGATTACAGATGTAAACCACAGTGCCCCAACTAAAAACTGGACATTTTAATTTTAAAAAAATTTTTTTTGAGACAGAGCCTCAAGTTGTCACCCTGGATAGACTCCTGGGCTCAAATGAGTCTCCTGCCTCTGCCTCCAAAGTAGCTGGGAATACAGGCGCCCGCCACAATGCCCAGCCATTTTTTGGTTGCAGCTGTCATTGTTGTTTGGTGGGTACTGGCTGGATTCGAACCCGCCAACTCAGGTGTATGTGGCTGGTACCTTAGCCCGTTGAGCGACAGGCACCGAGCCGAAAACTGGACATTTTGAATGTTGTAATGTGACAACTCTTGAAATCAGATTCTTCCTTCACCTCAGTGGTTGGTTGTTGCTGCTTATTACAATTGTTGTCATTTTTTTTTATTTAATGACTTTTTTGAAATAATTTGGTGCAATCTGTATCTTTGTTCTGTTGGCTTAGTAGTCAGCTAGTGATTTGATAGGTTTCCTTAAACTTATGCAATCCTCTTTCCTCAAAAAAAACTTTCCCAGTATTTTCAGATTTGATTCTTTGTTGGGGTACTCCAGTGCTTAGCCAGGCAGTTTATAACTGTGGCTAAGCACTTCCTGTATGTATAGAGCCTGAAGTTAAGCCAGAGTTAAGGGCTTAGAGTTTTTTTAAGTCCTTTTTGAGCAAGAAAATAGCCCCCACGCATGTTCTTGGCCTTCTAGCTTTCCCACAGTACCTGGGAGTTTTTCGAAGCCCTATTCAGTCAGGACCTGGTGATTTATGCCTGTAATCCCAGCACTTTGGGAGGCTGAGGTGGGAGGATTGTTTGAAGTCAGAAGTCTAATACCAGCTTGGACAACACAGCAAGACCCTGTCTCTACAAAAAGTAAAAATATTAGCTGGGCATGGTGGCATGTGCATATAGTCCTAGATACTAGGCAGGCTGAGCCAGAGGGATCACTTGAGCTTGGGGAGTTGGAGGTTGTGGTGAACTATGACCATGTCACTGCACTGCAGTCTGGGCAACAGAGTGAAACCTTGTCTGTCTGTCAGACCCACCTACCCTTATTCCCTCATGTGTTTCCTTCTCAGACTTCTGAGTTTTTTTTTTTTTTTTTTTTTTGGTAGAGTGCCGTGGTATCCTAGCTCAACAGCAACCTCAAACTCTTAGGCTAAAGATATCCTCTTGTGGGTGGTGCCTGTGGCTCGAAGGAGTAGGGCACCAGCCCCATGTGCTAGAGGTGGCGGGTTCAAACCTAGCCCTGGTCAAAAACTGAAATAAAACAAAACAAGATATTCTCTTGCCTCGGCCTCCCAATTAGCTGGGACTATAGATGACCGCCATGCCTGGCTATTTTTTTGTTGCAGTTGTCATTGTTCAGATGGCCTGGGCACCTGTGTATGTGTCTTGTGCCAAGCCATTCTTCTCAGTTTTTTTTTATGCTGGACCTGTTACCTTGCCCCAGGTGGCAGTGTTTAATACATATGCCTTTAAATGCTTTTGACAAACACTGTGTGAAAAGGTGCCTCATCCCTGAGTAAGTTCTGAGTCAGAGGAAACAGAAGTAAGCCCCTGAACCAATACATCAGGAACTATCAGGTCAAAACCCTGAACCTCAGTTGTTTGTGAGTAATGTCTATTTTGCTCCTTCTTTGATCCATTTTTAATTAGTTTTTTTATATGGTATGAGATAGGGATATAACTTCATTCTTTTACATAGGGAATCTAGTTTTCACAGCACCATTTGTTGAAGAGATGGTGATGAGGCTTTTTGTTTGTTTGAGAGAGAGTTCACTATGTCACCCTCAGTAGGAGTCCTGTGGCTTCATGGCTCACAGCAACCTCAAACTCTTGGTCTAAAGTGATTCTCAGCCCAAGCGATTGCCTCAGCCTCCCAAGTAGCTGGGACTATAGGCACCTGCCACAACGCCCGGCTATTTTTTTTGTTGTTGCAGTTATCTTTGTTGTTTAGCTGGCCCAGGCTGGGTTCGAAATGCCAGCCTGGGTGTATGTGGCTGGCGCCATAACTACCGTGCTGCATGCGCTGAGCCGAGAGGGTGATGAGTTTTTAGATACAATACTAAAAACACAATCTGTAAAAGAAAAATATCAGTAAGTTGGACTTGATTAAAATTAAATCTTGTAGTCTATGAAAGGCACTGTAAAGGTAATGAAAAGAGAAATTATAGGCGGTGAGAAAATATTTGCGAAATATATCTGTTAAAAGACTTGTATCTAAAATATACAGAGAGTTATTTTAAAACAGAACAATAATGAAACAACCCATTTAAAAAGTGGACAGAAGGCTAGGCGCCTGTGGCTCGATGGGCTAAGGCGCCAGCCACGTACACCTGAGCTGGCGGGTTCGAATCCAGCCCGGGCCTGCCGAACAACAACCACAGCTGCTACCAAAAAATGGCAAGGCTTTGTGGCGGGCGCCTATAGTCCCAGCTACTTGGGAGGTGGAGGCAAGAGACTCAGTTGAGCCCAGGAATTGGAGGTTCCTGTGAGCTGTGATGCCACAGCACTCTATCCAGGGTGACAGCTTGAGGCTCTGTCTCAAAAAAAAAAAGTGGACAAAAGATCTTAGCAGAAACATCAACAAACAACATATATAGACGGCAGATCAGCATACATAAAGATGCTCAACATCTTGTCATCAAGGAATTGCACGTTAAAACTAATGAAATATCACTGTACACCTGTTGGAATGTCTAAATTCCCCCCAGCTACATGCTGATGAGGATACAGAGCAAAAAGAATTCTCTTTCAGTCCTGATGGGAATGAAAAGTGGTGCTGCCGGTTTGGAAGACCATTTGTCAGTATTTCACAAAATCAAAATAGGTATACCATTATCATCCAGCAGTTGTGTCTCTGTTTATCCAACTGAGTTGAAAACTTAGGTCTCCACAAGTGACCATTAATAGAGTTTAGATTTAGATTTAGTCATTTAACCATGTATGCAAGTTGCAAATACTAGAACTAAGAGTCTGGAGGTTAGGGACTGGAGGATGAGACTTTAAGTGTAGTCTCTTTTTATGTTGTTTTTGCAAGTCATCAATGATGCTTACTTTATCTTTAAAAATATAGGTGGGTGGCGCCTGTGGCTCATCGAGTAGGGCACCGGCCCCATATACCGAAGGTGGCAGGTTCAAACCCAGCCTTGGCCAAACTGCAAAACAGAAAAATAGCTGGGCGTTGTGGCGGGCGCCTGTAGTCCTAGCTACTCAGGAGGCTAAGGCAGGAGAATCGCCTAGGCCCAGGAGTTGGAGGTTGCTGTGAGCTATGTGATGCCACGGCACTCTACCGAAAGTGATAGAGTGAGACTCTGTCTCTACAAAAAAAAAAAAAAAAAAAATATATATATATATATATATATATATATAGGCAATACATAACAAAAGTTGTCTCTGACCACTTTCTTGATCCCCTACTTCACACAGGTGACTAACTACTGTTAGCGGTTTGGGATATATACTTTTTCTGCATTTATCCATAAGTACCTATAGGAATATATAGTTTGTTTTTGTTTGCAGAAATGACATCTTACTGTACATTTTCTTCAACTTAAAAAATGTCCTTGGATTCTTTCCATTTCAGTCATTAATAACCTACTTTAGGCTCGGCACTCATAGCACAGTGGTTATGGTGCCAGATATATACACCCAGGGTGGCGGGTTTGAACCCAGCTCTCATCAGCTAAACAACAATGACAACTGCAACAAAAAATAGCCGGGAGTTGTGGCAGGTGCCTGTAGTCCCAGCTACTTGGGAGGTTGAAGCAAGAGAATCGCTTAAGCCCAAGAGTTTGAGGTTGCTGTTGTGAACTGTGACGCCACAGCATTCTACCGAGGGCCACATAGTGAGACTCTTTCTCAAAAAATAAATAACCTGGCTCATCACCTATAGCTCAACAGGCTAAGACGCCAGCCATATACGCTTGAGCTGGCGGGTTCGAATCCAGCCCGGGCCCGCCAAACAACAATGACGGCTGCAACCAAAAAATGGCCAGGCGTTGTGGCAGACACCTGTAGTCTCAGCTACTTGGGAGGCGGAGGCAGGAGACTTGCTTGAGCCCAGGAATTGGAGGTTGCTATGAGCTGTGATGCCACGGCACTCCACCCAGGTTGACAGTTTGAGGCTCTGTTTCTAAATAAATAAATAAATAAATAAAATAAATAACCTATTTTAGTGGCTGCATAGCAATCTGTTCTGTAGTATGAATATGTGATTTATTTAACAGGTTACCAATTGATATTTAGCCTATTTCTAATTTATCTTTTTGCAATTATACAAATGTTGACTTTTTTAAAGAATGTAAAGTATTCGAATCATTTTAATTATGTAAAATTAATATATATAAGTACATAAATTACTGGCATTATTAGCATGTTTTTGGCAGAGCACATCACAGTTTTACCATAATGATTTTCAGTATTATCTGAGGAGAATCATTGTTCTTAATATTTGCGATCTATGCTTTAATTTTTCTCTGCATGAAGTTAATTTTAGTTATCAAGTTGTAGGGATGTTAATTGTTTTGCAACTTTGTAATTAATGTTTAGAATAAATTTACACTGTTCTTAAAAGGGGCATTTTTGTAGCAATAAATTGTTGATATTCATTGACAACTAGAATAGTATTTTTATCATGTAGAAAATCACCCAGATGTTGGACTTTTCTGCCTTTTAATTTACATGTCTTACTATGATATCGTAGGCTTCTGGGTATTGAGGAGGGAGCAGTAACTACAGAATGTGGTAATGATGTCTTTGAGGTCCGTTTGTATAACAAGCTTTTAAAATCAGAATAATATCTTGTGTAATGCAATGTTAAGGCTTTTAAAGTTACGTCATATTTCTTTTATATTCTGGGTGACTACTAATGACTTTATTTACCTTCTGTATTTAAAATAAAAGGTTTTAAAGTATGAAATGCCCAATTTCCTTTAGTGTTAAAAGCTTTACAGTTGATATCGCTGGTATTTCACTTAAACATTTCTTATTTTATTTTTATTGCAAAGGTGTATCCTCATTCTTTTAAATGCATGTTTTGGCTTGTATTATCTTTCAAACATTTTTTAGAGCAATTTTTATGAAATTACGTTTAAGTCAAAAATTCATGTTATTTTTGAATAGGAATTCTGTTATGGAACCAATGTAGTGCAAACAGCTCGAAATATCAACAGTTTCGGAAGGATGTGGCTAAAGAATACATAATATGTCAATGGTTTGAGAAATTTAGTTCTGGTGAAAATAAACTAATCATTTTAATCTTGAAAACAAGCTATGTGAAGGACCTGAGACCAAGGTGGATAATGATGAGCTGAAAGTTATAATGGAAGCGAATCCATCTTAACCTATTCATGAATTAGCAAGGTTTGATGTTACCATTCCAACAATATTGGACTATTTGAACCAAATCAGCAAGGTAAAGAAGCTGAGTAGATGAATTCTATATGAATTAATTGAGCATCAAGAAGAGACATGGTCTAAAAGCTTGCTTTTTTTTTGGTGGAACTTGATTGTGTAGTTCTCAAGCATGAACTTGGTAGATGACAATGTCATGTTGCATTGATACATAAATTAAACATATGTACATCTTCACTGTTTGTACTTATGCATGGCTTCAGTTTTATAGTGATGTGTGGCTTCCAGTGTGTTACCTGCCAAGTGCAGACAATCAGATTAAGACCATCAGACATTACATGTGCTTATGGTAACTTGATAAGGCAGCAGTTAACAATAATATTTCAGCTTATACCATTGCAACATTAGGTGTTTAGTGTTATTTAGAAGTGATGTAAACATTCTTATTTGATTATTAAGGGCACTTCTACACCTCACTGGTGCCCTGCCCATCTCATGGTGCTCTTTATGGTTGGCCCTCTGCCTCACCCTGCATTAGCAGCTGAGATGTAGAAAGGGCCCAAACCTTGCTTTCTATTTTCCTGTCAATTAATTTTTATAATAAAAGTAAATATGGTTCTTTATTATTTTTTAATCCCAACGTGGCTTCTACAACAACTCAAAAAAAGAAAAATTACAAATGTTCAGTGAAAAGTAGACAGATGACTACTTTTTTGTCAAGGCAAATAGTAAGGCACTCTGTATAATTTATAGGGATTTTGTGCAAGTTTTCAAAGACCATAATGTGAAAAGCATTATATGCAAAAAGGTGCTGCCATATTCTATGGGTATGAAGGACTGTGTCATAAGGACAAAGAAGAACTGAAAAAAAGTATTTCTGTTCAGCATTTTTTTTTTAAGTTACAATTCAAACAGATGCCATTGTAAAAGCTGGTATGTGGTAGCATATTTAATACCAAAAAAATCAAAACCACTTACTTGGTAGTGGTGAGTTCATTAAATAATGTGGCAGATATAATTTACCCTAAAAAAAAAGATATTTCTAAAATTAGTTTCTCTCTCCAGACTGTGGCTGGGTGAATTAAAGAAATTGGAAAATCTATGTAAAGAAGTTTGGAGAGTTATTTTGTTAATTTTAAATATTATGCTTTGGCAATGCATGGCAGATGCTACAAATAGGGCTCGACTTTCCATTTTTATTAGAGGTATTGATGATGAATATAATGTCACTGAAGAAATGGCTTCTTTACTGCCGTTAAAAGAGACAACCAAATTAAGAGATTTATACAAAGCAGTGAAAAATATCTTAAAGCCATTTTCTTTGTTCATTGTCATTGTATCTGATAGTTACTGATGGCACCTCAGCAATAAAAGAGAGGGACTTTAAAATTAATAGAAGATGATGCAGTTGTTGCCCAAAACTCAGGTTTGATGAAGTATCATTGCATGATGCATCAAGAAAATTTATGCACAAAAGCTTTAAAAATTGATAGTGCCATGCAAATTGCTATCAAGACTCTGAATTTCATAAGGCCCAAGGGATTGGTTCATTGCCAATTCCAGGATTCCTTAAGAGTTTTTTTTTTTGAGACAGAGCCTCAAACTGTCACCCTGGATAGAGTGCTGTGGCATCACAGCTCACAGCAACCTCCAATTCCTGGGCTCAAGCGAGTCTCCTGCCCCCACCTCCCAAGTAGCTGGGACCACAGGTGCCCACCACTTTTTTTTTTTTTTTTGGTTGCAGCCGTCATTGTTGTTTGGCGGGCCTGGGCTAGATTTGAACCTGCCAGCTCAGGTGTACATGGCTGGCGCCTTAGCCCGTTGAGCCACAGGCGCCGAGCCTCCTTAAAAGTATTTACTTTTCAGAAGTAAGATAGTTAAGTCAAGGCCAAATGTTGAAAAGATTTTATGATTTGTGACATGTCATCAAATTGTTAATGGTATCAAAAACAAAATTTGTGCCAGAACTTGATGAACACTGGCTTACAGATTTAGCATTTTTAGTGGATTTAACCACTCATTTAAATGAACTAAACATGCCCCTTTAAGGTGAAAACCAACTTGTCAATACAATGTTTCAAACCGTAATACCATTCCAAATAAAACTGAAATTATGGCAAATTCAAATTAAGGCAACAGCGTGCATTAGTGCTTTTATAATAAAATAATTAAGAAACCCTCAGATGTTTATTACTTATATATATATATATATTTTTCTATGTTAGTGATTGTAAACTTGGGATCTGCTTGACGATTTTAAGAGTCTCTGAATGGACTGCTGCACAATTAGGATTATTTTGTGAAGACCTTTTTCTTATCTGAAAATTATGCTTTAGTTTGGTCATCACTTTCGTTAGCATTTATTTATTTAGCATGTGGCCCAAGACAACCCTTCTTTTAGTGTGGCCCAGAGAAGCCAAAAGGTTCAACACCCCTGTAATAAACCATGGATTTAAAAATAGATATTTTATAAATGAACTAATAGATTGTAGGTTATAAAATATCTGAAGTCATACAATTTAAACAAAGAACGTGAAAGAAACAAATATATACCATGTCAGAAGAATGAGCTGAAGTCGCTATAGTTGACAAATTTTGCCTTTGAGCGTTTTTATGTACCAGGTCAAAGAATAAAATAGATATTGTAGAGTTCATCATAGTAGGAATTACTATTTTATTTAATTTTGGCAGACTTAAGAAGACATAAGAATTGTTTTATATTAAATTTTTTTAAATGAAGCCCTAAATTTGTATGAAAACTCAAGACAATGTTTACAGTTTCAAGATATTTTATTTGCTATGTTGTATTTGTACACTTCTTACATGGTATCTGCAAATAGTAAGTGCTAAGTAAATTTAGTTTGCCTTTATTCTTTACCTTTCCCACCCAAAATCCTGATATTTTACTAGGTCCCTAAACACTTTTTGTTTGTTTGTTTGTTTTTCAGTTTTTGTCCAGGGCTGGGTTTGAACCCGCCACCTCCGGGTACATGGGACTGGTGCCCTACTCCTTTGAGCCACAGGCGCCGCCCAGGTCCCTAAATACTTAAGAAAATATTTTTATTTTAAGAATATGCTTAGTTTAATTCAAATATTACCATAAATAACAAAAACATTTACTCAGCATTTTTCACATATCTAACCATTTAATCAGTTTACAGCAACTCTGTGAAGTAGAAGGGTGTCATTTCTATTTTTCTAAGAAAACTGAGACATAGAGAAGTTAAAGAAATCATGGCATATAATAACTGTTTTAGTTAGGAATTGAGCCCAGGTGTTTTGGCTTTGTTATAAACATTTTTGTTATAATGAGTTGTTTTGTTTCCATGTGGAGATTAACTCTTCTGTGATTAGGGACTGAAGATATGTTTGGGTTGTTCATTTAATATAATTTAATAGCTATTTCTTTGTTAATTTAATTGAACAGATTTTTAAGTGTTTTGATGTATCTTAGACACTGTTTTGGGCTCCCAGTTTTTATCAGTGAACAGAAAAGAAATCCCTGCTCACATGGAGTTCATATTTTAGCTTAGGAAGACAAAAGCAATAAAATGTAATGGATTATTAAGTAAATTACTTGGTATGTTAGAAGATGATATATTCTGTAGGGGAAAAAAAAGTGACCAGGGTAGGTAGAACGGATTGTAATATATTGTCAAGAGAAGAAATAGAACAAAGGTTCTAAGGTCGGAACATGCTAGATTTTTTTGTTTTTGTTTTTCTTTGGAGACAGTCTTGGTCTGTTGCCTCGGCTAGAGTGCAAAGGTATAGCTTACTACATCCTCAAACTCCTGGGCTTTCAAGCTATCCTGTCTCAGCCTCCCAAGTGGCTGGGACTGTAAGCTTGTGCCACCATGCCTGGCTGAGTCCTTCCACCTTCACAAGGCATGTACCACCCCAGGCTACCATATTTGAGGAATAGAGGATAGGTACCTCAGGAGAGGAGGAGGAAAGAGGAAATAAGGTGAGAAAGTTGGAAGCAATGGAAGCAGACATCATATTGAGGCTTGTAGGTCATAATGAGGCTTTTATTTTATTTTTTATGTGCATAATTAATGTACATTAATGCATTTATTGGGTACAGTGTGCTGATATCATATACAGTTAGGAATGCTTATATCACATGGTTAATACATACCTCATCTCATGGCTTTTACTTTATTAAAATGAGAAGCTTTTGGCTGGGCTGGTGGTAATGCCTGTAATCCTAGCACTCTAGGAGGCTAAGGCAGGATTGCATGAGATCAGCAGTTTAAGACCATCCTGAGCAAGAGTGAGATCTGGTCTCTACCATAAATAGAGTGGGTGTAGAATAGGGTGTAGTGGCACATGCCTGTAGTCCCAGGTCCTCAAGAAGCTCAGGCAGGAGGATCGGTTGAGCTTAGGAGTTTGAGGTTGCATTGAGTTACGCTGATGCCAATGCCCTCTAGCCAGAGTGACAGCAAGATTCAATCTTTTTTTTTTTTTGTAGAGACAGAGTCTCACTTTATCGCCCTCGTTAGAGTGCCGTGCCATCACACAGCTCACAGCAATCTCCAAGCCATCACACAGCTCACAGCAATCTCCAACTCCTGGGCTTAGATGATTCTCTTGCCTCAGCCTCCGGAGTAGCTGGGACTACAGGCGCCCACCACAACGCCTGGCTATTTTTCTGTTTTGCAGTTCAGCTGAGGCTGGGTTTGAACCTGCCACCTTCGGCATATGGGACTGGCGCCCTACTTGATGAGCCACAGGTGCCGCCCAAGATTCAATCTTTTTTTAAAAAAAAGCCTTTGTTGGGTTTTGAAAATTAACAATAGTCATCCTGGCTATATTGAAAATAGATACTGAGGCCAAACAAGGTTAGAAACAGGAAGACCTTTATCACATCATTGCACTTCATCCCACCATTTCTCCATCATGGATGACAGAGCAATACCCTGTCTCTTAAAAAAATCAAATAAATAAAGGGAACAGGGAGATCTGTTAGGTTTTTGCAGTAATCTAGGAGAGGGGCTTATTATCTAGGAAGGAGATGGTTATTAGAGGCAGCACTGAACAGGCTTGTAGTGGGATGGTGAGAAGTTGTTGGATTTGGGGTGTATTTTGTAAATAGAGATAATAGAATTTGTTGACAGGTTGGAGGGAAATGTAAAAGAAAGTAGTCAAGGATGACTCCAAGGTTTTTATCTTGAATGTATGGAAGAATGGAGTTTCCATCCAGTGCAGTGGTTCTCAACCTTCCTAATGCTGTGGCCCTTTAATACAGTTCCTGTGGGTTACAACCCACAGGTTGAGAACTGCTGATCCAGAGAGATGATAATGCTTGAAGAGTAGGAGGTCGAACAATTAAGTTCACAACCTCATCCTAGAAGAAGTACTACATATCTCATTGCTGAATATTGCTACAGTCACCTTTGAAGTATTCTTCTTGGGAAGGTATGCACTGATGCTAGTACCTAGTCCACCCTTCAAAGTGATTTTGGAACTCTCTATGGAATGACCATTAGAGCTGTTATTTTATGGCATTGGTTCTCAGCCTTCCTAATGCTGTGACCCTTTAATATAATTCCTGTGGGTCGTGACCCACAGGTTGAGAACCGCTGCTTTATGGGATCTTACAATTAAGTCCATGAACTCATCCTAGAAAAAGTGCTTTGAAGGGTAGACTAGGTGCTGTGGTATTGGTGCCTAGCTTCCCAAGGGGAGTAGTTCTAAGGTGATCCTGGTGATATTCTGCAATGAGGTATGCAGCATTTTTTCTAGGAAGATTTTATGAACTTAATTGTCCAACCTTGTAGAATTATTACATCTTGTATGGATGTCTGTTAGATATCCAAATAAAGTCATTTAGATTTTAGGAGTGAGGTACGGGCTAGAAATATAAAGTTGGTTGAGACATATTGTTTATATAGATGCTATTTAAAGTCTTAGGACCTGATAATATCCTCAAAGAAATGAATATAAATAGAAAAGAATATGGAACCAAGAACTGAGTCCTAGGATATGCCAACATTAAGAGAGTAGAGAGAAGAAAAGGAATCTTCAAAGGAGACAGAGGGAACAGTGAAGTAGGACATAAACCTGAAAGATATATCTTGGGAACTCAAGGGAAAAAAGTAAATCATGGAGGATGGAATGATTAGATCTTGCTGACAGGTTAAGTAGGAAGAAGATTAGAATCGAAAATTATGTTTAGCTGGCTCGGCGCCTGTAGCTTAACGGGCCAAGGTGCCAGCCACGTACACCTGAGCTGGCGGGTTCGAATCCAGCCTGGGCCTGCCAAACAACAATGACGGCTGCAACCAAAAAGTGGCTGGGCGTTGTGGCGGGCACCTGTAGTCGCAGCTACTTGGGAGGCAGAGGCAAGAGACTTGCTTGAGCCCAGGAATTGGAGGTTGCTGTGAGCTGTGATGCCACGGCACTCTATCCAGGGTGACAGCTTGAGGCTCTGTCTTAAAAAAAAAAAGAAAGAAAATTATGTTTAGCAATGTAAAGGCCGTTGGTTGTTATGGGGCCTTCAGTAGAAAATGGGTAGGTTAGCACTATTTACATATTTTTTTATGGGAATTGTTGGTGTTTACAATGTCTCCTTTGCCATGTTCAGGTTTGCCGACCTGTTGATGGTATGTCTGACAGTGGATCACAACTTGGTTCAATGGGTAGCCTGACCATGAAATCACAACTTCAAATAACTGGTAAGTTTTAAAAAGATGCACAGCTTTAATTTTTTCCCTGCTTAAGATTAAAATCTTAAGAGAACAAAATCTTCAGTGGCGTACAAAATCTGATGGTAAATTAATATTTGTTGAATGAATGAATGAATGAATTAACCAAATGTTTAGTTACATAAAAATTTCATTTCTATTTTGGGATATTCTTATATATTTCACACTTTTTTTTTTAACCCTTAAATATTAATACTTGGGCAATTGCTATTTTTCCTTTTGTATTAATGGTGAGATGCAATTTATATTTCCTACAATTTGCCCATTTATTTTTATTTATTTTTTTTTTTGAGAAAGAGTCTCACCATGTCACCGTTGGTAGAGTGCTGTGGTGTCACATCTCACAGCAACTTCAAACTCTTGGACTCAAGCGGTTCTCTTGCCTCAGCCTCCCAAGTAGCAACACCTGGCTTTTTTTTTTTTTTTAAATTATAGTTGTTATTGTTGTTTAGTAGGCCTGGACCATGCTGAAACCTGCCAGCTCTGGTGTATGTGGTTGGTGCCATAACCACTGAGCTACAAGCACGAGCTACAATTTACCCTTTTAGAAATGAATAACATTACTGTTGGGACCAAGGGAAAACTCCCCTTTACCCTCAGAAGGTTCGCTGAAAATCACCTAACAGAAGGCAGATTAACAGAAAAGGCGTAAAAAATTATTAGCATGCATGGTAGGACAGTTATAGAGTGATTACCTTACCACAAAATGGGGTAAAATGCTTACATACCCTTTTTCTTAGGGGAATGGGGATGTGTGAGTGATTTTAGGGCATAGTAAATGATTTGTAGGGGGAATTCAGTGGGCTTAAAGAACATACAATGATCTGGAACAGAGTTTGTTAGTTTGTGACTATGGTTTATGACAAGTCTATCCAGGTATGTTGACAGACTTCAGTCTTTTCAGTCTTTCTTCCTAGGATATGAGTTTTTTTTTTTTTTTTTTTTTTGAGACAGAGCCTCAAGCTGTCACCCTGGATAGAGTGCTGTGGCATCACAGCTCCCAGGAACCTCCAATTCCTGGGCTCAAGCGCGTCTCCTGCCTCCGCCTCCCAAGTAGCTGGGACTACAGGTGCCCAACACAACACCCGTTTTTTGGTTGCAGCCGTCATTGTTGTTTGGCAGCCGGGGCTGGATTTGAACCCGCCAGCTCAGGTGTTTGTGACTGGCCCCTTAGCCCATTGAGCCACAGGCGCTGAGCCGTTTTTTTTTTGAGACATAGTCTCGTTTTGTTGCCTTTGGTACAGTGACGAGGTGTCATGGCTCACAAAAACCTCAAACTCTTGGGCTCAAGAGATTCTCTTGCCTAAGCCTTCCAAGTAGCTAGGACTACAGGTGTCTGCCACAATGCCTGGCTATTTTTAGAGATGGGATCTCGCTCTTGCTCAGGCTAGTCTCAAACCCATGAGCTCAGGCAGTCTACCCACCTCGGCCTCCTAGAGTGCTAGGATTATAGGTGTGAGCCACTTTGTCCAGCCTGATATGAATTCATTTAATGAAAATCAGGGAAGTAACCAAAGGTAATTATTTTCCTGTTTGGAGGAGGGGTGTCTAGACTTTAGGCAGATGCAAGAACTTCAGAAAACAACTTCATTCTGTGCCTTAAGAGTGAGAAGATGGGGTGAGGTTCAGAGCGACCTTGAGAGGCTGCTTCCTCAGTTTCTTATGTCCAAAGCACCATATTTTGGGATATCAGTTACCGAGTCACAGTAATACATTCATAGAGAATTGTGCAGCCATCACCATGATTAGTTTTAGAACATATTCGTCACTCCAGAAAAGAACTCTGTATTCAGTAGCAATCACTCTCCTTTCCCCCATTCACCCACAAGCTTAGGCAACCACAAATCTACTTTCTTTCTATAGATTTGCCTGTTCTGGATCTCTTGAACAAATGGAATTATACAATGTGTGGCCCTTTCTGTCTTCTTTCACTTAGGATAATGTTTTCACACTTCATCCATGTTTTAGAATATATCAGCACTCCATTCCTTTTTATTACCAAATGCTATTTCATTATATGAATATACCACATTTTATTTATTCATTCATCAGTTGATGGATGTTCGGATTGCCTTCACTTTTGGCCCTTAATGAGAAATGGTATAAACATTTGTGTATATGTTTTTATGTGGAAATGTTTTCAGTTTTCTTGGATATATACCCAGGAGTGGATTTAGTAAGTCATATGGAATTTATAGTGAACATTTGAGGAATTCCAAATTATTTTTCAAAGTAGCTGCACCACTTCTCATTCTCAGCAATATGCAAAGATTCTAATTTCTTCACATCCATCTATCATTTTAGTTATAGCTATCCTAGGGAATGTGAAATGGTATCTCATTGTGGTTTTGACTTGCATTTTTCTTTTGGCTAATGATGTTGAGTATCTTTTCATGTACTCATCAGTCATTTATCTTTTTTGGAGAAATTTCTGTTCAAATCTTTTGTTGCTATTGTTAATTAATAGCTGTCTTTGTTTTTTCCTCTAATCATACATAGTGTTTATCACTTCTAGATGAATTTTCTTTTCTTTTTCTTTTTTTTTTTTTTGAGACAGAGCCTTAAGCTGTCACTCTGGGTAGAGTGCCATGCCTTCACAGCTCACAGCAACCTCCAACTCTTGGGTTCAAACAATTCTCCTGCCTCTACCTCCCAAGTAGCTGGAACTACAGGCGCCCACCACAACGCCTGGCTATTTTTTGTTGCAGCCATGAGTTGTTTGGTGGGTCCAGGCTGAATTCAAACCCACCAGCTCAGGTGTATGTGGCTGGCGCCTTAGCCACATGAGCCACAGGTGCTGAGCCTAGATGAATTTTCTTAATATGCCACTAAATGTGTTTCTTTTTCTTTTCTTTTCTTTTTTCTTTCTTTCTTTTTTTTTTTTTTTGAGATAGAGTCTCATTTTGTTGCCCTTGGTAGAGTGCCATGGCATCATAGCTCACCACAATCTGAAACCTCAAACTCCTGGGCTCAAGTGATTCTCTTGTGTCAGCCTCCCGAGTAGCTGGGACTACCACAACAGTTACTGTCCCACCACAACACCTAGCTATTTGTTTAGAGGCAGAATCTTGCTCAAGCTGGTGTCGAACCTGTGAGCTCAGGTGGTCCACCCACCTCAGCCTTCCAGAATACTAGGATTACAGGTGTGAGCCACCATGCCTGGCCAGATCTATTTCATTCTTATTAAAATACTGTTAGTGCTTCTCCTTCTGCTTGACTGTGGGTAGAATTGCTTCTGCCAAAGCTAAGACCTTTCACAATTTGGTTCCATATGATCTCTTTGTAGGTCTTTACATGTGAAGTATTTGTCATTAGCCAGGCTGAGTCTCGTGTATTTCTTCAGATGTGTATTTATCTCTATCACCACAATGAACTACCAGCCTTTCTCTCTTTTTTTTTTTTTTTTTTTGAGACAGAGCCTCAAGCAGTCACCCTGGATAGAGTGCAGTGGCATTACAGCTCACAGCAACCTCCAATTCCTGGGCTCAAGCTAGTCTCTTGCCTCTGCCTCCCAAGTAGCTGGGACTACAGGCGCCCACCACAACGCCTGGTCATTTTTTGGTTGCAACTGTCATTGTTGTTTGGCGGGTCCGGGCTGGATTCGAACCCACCAGCTCAGGTGTACGTGGCTGGCGCCTTAGCCTGTTGAGCCACAGGTGCCGAGCCAGCCTTTCTCTTTAATAGCTTTTTTTTTTTTTTGCAGTTTGGCTGGGGCTGGGTTCGAACCTGCCACCTTTGGTATATGGGGCCAGCGCCCTACTCCCTGAGCCACAGGCCCCGCCCTTTAATAGCATTTATTGATTATAGAACAGTTATCATCCTATGTATGTTATTTTAGCTTCTACTATAGCTGGGTTGTAGTCTCCTTTTTTTTTTTTTTTTTTTTTAAAGATAGAGTCTCACTATGTTGCCCTCAATAGAGTGTGATGCAGCTCACAGCAACCTCAAACTCTTGGGCTTAAGCAGTTGTCTTGCCTTAGCCTCCCAAGTAGCTGGGACTACAAGTACCCACCACAATGCCCGGCTGTTTTTTGTTGTAGTTGTCATTGTTGTTTAGCAGGCCTGGGCCAGGTCGAACCCGCCAACCCCAGTGTATGTGGCTGGCGCCCTAACCACTGAGTTATGGGCACTGAGCCTATGGTCTCTTGGATTATAAGTATACTAGATCACAGAACATATCTTGTAATTCTTCCTCAGAACCTAAAGGTGATTGAATTATATTAATGTAATACTGTCTTAAGATAACAGCATCTTAGAATGTTCTTTTGGGATTTCCTTTCTAGTCCCTTTCCTTACTATCTGATTCCCAATGAAAGATACTACTATTTCTTTGCTAAATCCAGATCTAAATTATATTTCCTCCCCGCTTTAAGCTCAAACTCGCCTGGGTAGCTAATTTAAATTGGGCCAGGCTTCTTATAGCTTTGGGGAGGGTGGGGTAGAGAGGAGCAGTGCAGCTTCATGTTGATGGCTTAATTAACATTTTTTAAAAAGTCTATATTTTTTTCAGATTACATAAGTAATACGTCTTTTTAAAATTTCTTAAAGTAACAGTGAAGTAAAGTAAAATGATAAATTATTTCTCAGAGATAACCATGTTAATAGTTTTTTTCTTTACATAAACTACTATCTTATTTGCTATCATCATTATTAAATGTTTCTCTTACTATGATGATAAATGCCTATTTATATACCTCAGGAAGTCATAACACCTAGTCATTTAAAAATTTAAAATCTTGGGTCTAAAAATCCTGAGATATGTTAAGCATAAGACAAAAAACAATAAAAACAAACACAACATGAATAATGGATAAAAGTTCTGCAAATATTATTAGACGTGAAATAAATGGAAAGCATAAGTTAAAACACAGAGTCCAGGTGCAGTGGCTCACGCCTGTAAACTCTGGGAGGTCGAGAATGGTGGATTGCCTGACCTCACAGATTCTCAAGACCTGCCTGAGCAAGAGCAAGACCCTGTCTATAAAAATAGCTGGACGTTGTGGCCAGCACCTGTAGTCCCGCCTACGTGGGCGGCTGAGGCAAGAGAATTGCTTGAGCCCAAGAGTTTGAAGGGTCTGTGAGCTATGACACCATGGCACCCTACTCAGGGTGACAAAATGAGACTCTCTCTTAGGAAAAAAAAAAAAAAACCAATAGAAAACCAGCAAGCTGAATAGAATCAGGTACCCTTTGTTAAGTTTACGTTAGTTTTGATATTAGAAATCTGAGAATTGATTTTTTTTTTGTACAAATCTCCTTAATGACATTCTGTTTTTTATTGTTAATGGGTCATTTATAGTATGTTTTTTGTTTGTTTGTTTGTTTGTTTTTTGGCCGGAACCGGGTTTGAACCCGTCACCTCCGGTACATGGGGGCCAGCCTCCTACTCCTTGAGCCACAGGCACTGCCCAATTTATAGTATGTTTTTACGGTAAGCTACCTCAACACCTTTCTAGTTTTGAGGAAGGAATAAATACTTAAGTGTAAAAAATAAATTCAAAGTATATAGTAATGGCAAGAGATAATAATTATGGTCAGGAAAAAGATTAATATTTGGCGGCGCCTGTGGCTCAGTGGGTAGGGTGCCAGCCACATACACTGAGGCTGGAGGGTTTGAACCCAGCCTGGGTCAGCTAAAGTAACAATGACAATGTTACTTTAATGGTCAACTTAAATGATACCGTCTTCCATCTAGTTATTCATGCCAGAAACATGGAGGGATCCTTGTGGCTTCTTTTCCTCAACTTCCTCATGAAATCTAATCTTGGTGGTTCTCTTCAGAAAATATTTATTCCTTCCCTTATTGATGTTCACCACCACTGTCATCTTTCCTTCTGTTTCTCTTTCTTTTGGGGAGATCTTTTCTTTTGTCATCCAGTCTGGGTTGAAGTGGCATCATCATCAGAGCTCACTGCCACCTCACACTCCTGGGCTTAAGTGATCCCCCTGCCTCAGCCTCTGAAGTAGCTAAGACTACAGGTGCACACAACCACACCCAGCTAAAATTTTACACACACACACACACAGGGATTGGGGGGGGAGGGTCTTGCTGTGTTTCTCAGGTGGGTCTTGAATTCCTGGCCTTAAGTGATCCTCCTCCCTTGGCCTAAGTATTAGGATTACAGGCATGAGCCACTGTGCCTGTCTTCACTGTCATCCTTGGACCCGATGACTTCAGTAGCTGCTAACCCCTACTGTTTTCTCTTTTTCAATTTCTTTTACCCGCACAGCCCTAGAGTAATCTTCGTTAATGTGATCATTGATGGATCCTCAGTACCCAAATAATTCCTGATATATGTTGTAGGCACCCAGAAAATTTGTCAAATATCATGTTTTTTATTAAAATTCTTCAGTGGTTCCTTATTGCCTACTGTTTTTTATTCTTTGGCAGATTATTTTTGATAATGCATATTGATTTCAAATCATGGTCAACTTTTTTATACTGAGTGTTTCAAAATAATGATGACGCTTTAATTTATAGAACGTGCATATGTGTAAGAAAAGTTATCCTACAGCTGACTTGGATGCCACCAAAAAGAGACATGAACAAAAAAGATGTGAAATCAGAGATTGAGGGATACCACCTAAGACTGTGTCTGCTCAGATGCCCAGCCTTCACACTGTATATTAAGCTTCTTAAGTAGCCAGTATATAAACTGTTCTAGCAACTTTAGGGCTCCTTAACCTTGATGGGCACTGGCAGTCTGTGAACTTTGTTGCTAGGATAGGTATCTGGGTGGTAGAATACTTCCTTGTGATCATTTCATCTATAGGGGAACACTAAGTTGTTACCTACAGGAGCCATGAGGTGCTGAACTAGATTTTAATCTACTTGTTATCACCTCCAAAGGGCTCAGTCAAGGCTATTTTATGGCAAAAGGGACTAACTTAAGGAATTTGTTTCTCAAGCTGCACAATATAGGAAGCTCTTGCTTAGATAATATGAGATGTATGAGATGTGAAAAAAATCTTAACTTGTAACTCTTATTGTTTTAGTGGCTGTCCAGCACACTTAGAATAAATCCAGATTCCTTATGTTGGTTTACAAAGCTCACATACAGAGCTTATCTCAGGTCATTTACCATTCTTCTTTGTGCTTGCTATGCTTTTCCTCAGATATGCCAAGCTCTTTTATGTCTGATTGGAGTGCTTTGCTTATAATAGCAAAGGTGCTTTTGGCTTGGCACCTTCTCACCCCCATTCTTTATATGGCTAGCTCCATTTGGATGGTTTCTTAAAAGTACTTCCTTAAAGGGCCATCCTTATTTCCGAGAATTATTCCGTCACATCAGCCTATTTTTTCATCACACAGACTGTTCTCTAACTAGAATCTAATCTCCTTGAGAGCCAGTACCTTTTCTATACTGTTAATTGCTCTGTTCACTGAGTTTAGAACATTATCTGACCCATGGTAAACATCCAAATATTTGTTGACCAAGTTTTTCAGTGTTGTGCTTTTTAATAGACCTAAGTTCTGGGACTTTTGGTACTGACCATGGGAGTCTACTGGGGGGAATTTGGGGAAATTTGTGGGGAAATCTTATATTTGTTAGGATGAGAGGAAATAATTCAGGTCTTGGGTGAATAAAATTAGTAAATATTTTAAAGCAAAACTGCTTATCTTTTTTTTTTTTTTTTTTGAGACAGAGTTTTACTTTTTTGCCCTCGGTAGAGTGCTGTGGTGTCACAACTGACAGCAATCTTCAGCTCTTGGGTTTAGGTGATTCTCTTGTCTCAGCCTCCCGAGTAGCTGGGACCACAGGCGCCTGCCACAATGCCCGGCTATTTTTTGTTGCCGTTTGGCTGGGGCCAGGTTTGAACCCGCCACCTTCGGTATGTGGGGCTGTTGCCCTACTCACTGAGCCACAGGCGCCGCCCTGCTTATCTGAATAAAAATAATAATCTCCCTAATCTTTGTGAAATTAGGTTGATTTGAGGAAGAAAAGACATCTCTAATGTTGGAAGTATTTTCACTTTTGTTTTACATAGTCTTATCAGCAAAACTTAAAGAAAATAAAAAGAATTGGTTTGGACCAAGTCCTTATGTAGAAGTCACAGTAGATGGACAGTCAAAGAAGACAGAAAAATGCAACAATACGAACAGTCCCAAATGGAAGCAACCCCTTACAGTGTAAGTTTAAAAGTATTTTCTACAATATATTTTGTTTAGTAAGTGAGTGGAAGTGTAGCTTTTAAGAATGTTTCTCACTTTGGGCTTGGCACCTGTAGCTCAAGCGACTAGGGTGCCAGCCGTATACACTGGAGCTGGCGGGTTTGAATCCAGCCCAGGCCCACCAAACAACAATGACAACTACAGTCAAAAAATAGCCGGGTGTTGTGGCAGGCACCTGTAGTCCCAGCTACTTGGGAGGCTAAGGCAAGAGAATCACTCAAGCCCCAGAGTTTGAG
This sequence comes from Arctocebus calabarensis, assembly GCA_963573935.1. Lineage (NCBI taxonomy): Eukaryota > Metazoa > Chordata > Mammalia > Primates > Lorisidae > Arctocebus > Arctocebus calabarensis. Next base: position 5,556 of record CAUYON010152436.1, on the reverse strand, counting down.
GTTGCTGTGAGCTATGATGTCACAGCACTCTACTGACGGCAATAGCTTGAGACTCTGTCTCAAAAAAAAAAAAAAATGTTTCTCACTTTTTTTCCCTCCTCCTTTCTCTTTCTCTGCCTTCCTTCAGTGTTTTTGTTTGTCTCCAGATATTTCCCTTTCTTTTTTATTTTCTTTGAGACGGAGTCTCACTATGTTACCCTTGGTAGAGTGCTGTGGTATTACAGCTCACAGCAACCTCAAACTCTTGGGCTTAAGTGGTTCTCTTGCCTCAGCCTCCCAAGTCTGGGACTATCGGTGCCTACCACAACGCCCAGCTATTTTTTTTTTTTTTGTTACAATTGTCATTGTTGTTTGGCAGGCCCGGGCTGGGGTCGAACCCACCAGCTCTGGTGTATGTGGCTGGCATACTAGCCGGTGAGCTACAAGTGCCCAGCCTAACACAGGGTTTCCTTTTTAGAAAATTATACTGTACATTTTATTCCGTAATTTTGTTTTTGTGCTTAATGCTTGTATCATAGTTACTGTTCTAGCTGAGTATATATAGCTTTAATATTCTTTATGTAGCTACATAATATTCATTAATATGGTTGGATTATAATTTATTTTAACAGTTTCCTGTTAATTGCTTAGTTGATTTCTGATGTTTTACTATTAGTGTTACAGTGTACATCCATGTGCATATCTTTATGTGTTGGTTGCTTTATGTTTTCTATAGATTCTTAGTAGTAAGAGACAGCTCAATTTCAATACTTACTGACAAAACATTAAGTGTTATGACATACTAAGATTGTGGATGCCCATTGATGGTTAATTTTTTAACTTTTTAAATTAAAACAAGAAAAAGCAGAATTTATCAACAAATGGATTTTAAAATAATGTAGTGTATTTGATTTGGGGACTTAAAATATAGATGAAAATGTAACTAGTTGTCACCACATCAAATATAGACAAATTTGCTTTCTTGGAATTTTTGATTTTTTTTTTTTACCTTAGAGGAATAAATGAGTGACTAAAAGAGTATTTTTTTCTAAGAGGTAAGATGAGACATTTGAAACTATAAGCTCTTCTTTTCATATAATGTGCTTATATGGATGATATTTATTCCTAATAAATGACAAAATTAATTGATATGAATATACTTACATCTTTAATCTGAATTTTTGAAGTTCTAGGGGCATCTTGATATGTTTTATGATGATTCTGAATGAGTGAAATTTAAAAATTTATTGAAGATCATTGTAGGGCTCATCTGTAGTATTATTGTTCTGATGGTCCTTATTTATTTCAACATTAATATTTCTTAGGCTTTCTGTTTTTACTTAGTGTCCATTATAGATTGACTCTGAATCTGAATTAAACACTATATGATTACAAATTTTAAAAACAAGGTACACCTTTTGGGGGCAGGACACAAATATAAGAGGGTCCTTATCTAACAAAAGCAATCAATGTAAGGTGGTTCTGTGTACCTTCAGTGAATACCCAACAATAAAAAAATAATAATTAAAAAAAAAAAAGTAAAATCTGTAAAAGGTCTCCATAATGTCCAGACACACTCATTTGAGTAATAGACTTAATGCTCATCTGATTTTCACCATTTGCTGTCAGTGCTCACTTGATAAGCAATTCAGTGTTTTTTTGTGTTTTTTGTTTTTTTTTTGGTTTTTTGAGACATAGTCTTACCCTGTCGCCCTCAGTAGAGTGCAATGCCATCACAGCTCACAACAACCTCAAACTCTTGGGCTTAAGCGATTCTCTTGCCTCAGCCTCCCAAGCAGCTGGGAGTCAGGTGCCTGCTACAATGCCCGGCTATTTTTTGTGGTGGTGTTGTTGCATTTGTCATTGTTGCTTTAGCTGGCCCAGGCTGGGTTTTAACCCACCAGCCTGGGTGTATATGGCCGGTGTCCTACCCACTGAGCTTTGGGCACTGCCTTGATAAGCACTTTGGAGCTCTTAAGCTGTTAATGTAATCCTTAGTGATTTAAAAATTAAGAAAAAAAACTAGGAATTTTTGGATTTTTTTTTTAACCTGAGAGGAATAAACTAGCGACTAAAAAAAAGTTTTTTCCCTAAATGTTAAGTAAGACATTTGAAACTATAAGCTCTTCTTTTCAAATAACCTGATTATGTGAATTGTATTTATACCTAATAAATGAAACTAATGATAGTTCCATAAGGTAAGCTGTTTGCTTAGCCCAGGTGTTCAGAGAACTTATAAGTCAAGTTGTTCTGAGTTTTTATGTTACAGCAGACTGACCTGCAATTTTAACACAATTCTGTTGTTAAGTAGCAGGTTTTCCAGACTGCTTTCTAGAATTGAATTGAAATAATTAAACAAAGACAATCTTTGGCATTATACTCTATGTAACCTCTCCCATATTAAAAAAGTTAAGTTAAATTTATATCTTTCATTTCATTCCCCATTATGATTCCTATGTGCTCCCCTAAAAGTAGCATTTGAGAATTTTAAAAACAGAAAAAATATATTGTACCTCCAAATAAGAGGGGCACTGTGGGCTCGGCGCCTGTGGCTCAACAGGCTAAGGCACCAGCCACGTAGACCTGAGCTGGCGGGTTCGAATCCAGCCTGGGCCCACCAAACAACAGTGACGGCTGCAACCAAAAAATGGCCGGGCGTTGTGGCGGGCACCTGTAGTCCCAGCTACCTGGGAGGCGGAGGAGCCCAGGAGTTGGAGGCTTGAGCCCAGGAGTTGGAGGTTGCTGTCACTCTATCCAGGGTGACAGCTTGAGGCTCTGTCTCCAAAAAAAAAAAAAAAAAAAAGAGGGGCACTGTGGAATTGAAAAAAATTTTGTTTATTTAAACTACCTATTGTTAAAATGGTGGTGGAAATATGGTGATGAGGTTAATAGGCACACAGGTAGACTTCTAAGGAGGAAGATATTTCTTTGAACTCCAAAATTTGATCATACTTCAGAGATAAAGAGGCCTAGAGGAATTCAAACATTTCCTGGAATTTGTCTCCATAACATTGGACCATAGGACTATGCTAGGTTATATAGTTAGTGTTCCTATTGTTCTAGTCTTTGACTCCAGAATAGTTTAGATGTTTATTGCAAATTCACTTTTCCCAGTTTGCTTTGGAAAATACCGTTATAGAAAGCATTCTTCATGGGCATTTAATCAGGTATGAGTGAGTCTATATTTGTGTGATAGTTGTCCTGTACACTTTGCCTCTAGTAGTATGATATCCTCAGATCATTTTATAGCTGACTGAAGAACTTTCAATATAAATTTTAATAACAGGCTTTCATTCAAGTTATAGTTCTGCTACTTACTGGCTATGTGACCTAGCGAAATTTGCTTTATCTCACTGAGTATTAGTTTCTATATGTGAAACTAATGTGAAGATGAGGGTGATAATTCCCATTTTATAGGGTTGCCATGAAGATTAAATGAAATAACCTCAAACTCAGTAAACTATGCAATATAAAATAAGAATTTAATTTGTAAATTCACTTTCATGCTGCTAGTAAAACTAGTTTTCCACTAGTTGGTTGCATGATGAGCAGTTTTAATTTTGTTGACAATACATGTATAAAGTTGGCCCTGGAGTTCAACCACAAATGAACATGACCATATGAACATGTAATATTCAGACACAGTTTTCATAAGAATAAAAAACATTGACCAATATTGGTTGTTCAGTAAACTGTAAGGGTTGCAGTGAGAAAACCTTAGACATTAAACTTAATTGTAATTTGTTTAGGATCCTATTGTACTATTTAAAGAAAATAATACTTCTTCCCATTTATTACTTTTAGGATTGTTACCCCTGTGAGTAAATTACATTTTCGAGTGTGGAGTCACCAGACACTGAAATCCGATGTTTTGTTGGGAACTGCTGCATTAGATATTTATGAAACTTTAAAGTCAAACAATATGAAACGTATGTATGTAAGAGTAATAGAAATTGCTCCTAGTTTGTTTTTTCTGGAAGAACTTCACATGTCAGACATGCACGTTTCGTGTTCACTCAAATTTTTAACTTTACTCAGCTGTAAGATGAATGGAGAGAAGAATCTTAAACTCTTTCCACAATGACTTTTTTGATTATCTGTATCATGAAAAGTATACATGAATCTTTTTTTTTTTTTTTGCTAATCAGGTTTTGTTAGTGTTTGTGTATTTAATGTGTGGCCCAAGACAACTCTTCTTCCAATTTGCAGCAGAGAAGAAAAAAGGGTGGATATCCCTGAACATGTTTATCTGTATACTTAATATAGACATGTTAAAAATTTGTAAGTTTCTTGTTCTAATAAGTATATCATAATTTCAAAACATTTTTTTCTACCCCTTGTCTGTCTAAAATATCTAAGAATTTTCTTTCTCATTTAGGGCTTATCAGATATAATACATTCTTAAATTATATTTTCACTCAATATAATGAGGGTGTATATTACTAAATAACCTTTGTTGTCATGCTGGCCCATTGTATGCTGTAGTTTTTTTTGTTATTTTTTTTGAGACAGAGCCTGAAGCTGTCACCCTGGATAGAGTGCTGTGGCATCACAGCTCACAGCAATCTCCAATTCCTGGGCTCAAGCGAGTCTCTTGCCTCCGCCTCCCAAGTTGCTGGGACTACAGGTGCCTGCCACACGCCCGGACATTTCTTTTTTTTTGGTTGCAGCCATCATTGTTGTTTGGCAGGCCCAGGCTGGATTCGAACCCACCAGCTCAGGTGTATGTGGCTGGCACCTTAGCCTGTTGAGCCACAGGCACCGAGCCACGTATGCTGTAGTCTTAACAAAGACAATAAATATAATAAATTAAATGATTGAGATATTTAAATTTTTGTATTGTAGATATTAACATTAGCTAATTTTGTTCACTTAAACTATTTTGGTGTCAAAAAGACTCAAATCTTGGGTGAAGTATGGTAAAATAATTTATATATACATATACTGTAGAACCTCTGTAAGTTGACCACACAAGGGATTGTGACAAACTGGTCACCATATGGAGGTGGTCAACATAAGGAACTAGGCCTGATGTACTGATACATACATATAGTGCATGTCTAGTCTATGAAAATTAGGTCACCTTATGGAGGTGATCAACTACAGAGGCTCTTTTGTATTTAGGTTTTTTTCTGACAGATTTTTAGTAGTTAAGATGGCTTAAAGGAAAAAAGCAATGACCATTTTTTCCCTGTAATTTTATTTTCTTCCAGTTGAAGAAGTAGTTGTGACTTTGCAGCTTGTAGGTGACAAAGAGCCGACAGAAACAATGGGAGACTTGTCAATTTGCCTTGATGGGCTACAGTTAGAGTCTGAAGTTATTACTAATGGTGAAACTACATGTTCAGAAAGTAAGTGATCTCTTTTTGTAAGTTTTTAAATGATTCTTCTTAGAAGAATAACACAGCAACTATAGTACACTATATGTATTTTTTTTTTTTTTTTTTTTTTTTTTGAGGCAGAGCCTCAAGCTGTCACCCTGGATAGAGTGCCATGGCATCACAGCTCATAGCAACCTCCAATTCCTGGGCTCAAGCGAGTCTCCTGCCTCTGCCTCCCAAGTAGCTGGGACCACAG